>MU772547.1:90324-147855 GCA_026770625.1 Nicotiana glauca | reverse complement strand
TTTTTTTTTTTTTTTTTTTTTTTTCCCCCCCCCCCCCCCAAACTCCTCAATTATTATTATTTTTTTACTTTTTTTTTTATAATTTTAATTTTCTGTTTTATATTTTTTCGTTTTTCTGCACCATCCACCCACCCCCACCCCAACCCATAAAATATTTTTCAAGTTACATATTTTAAGGTAAAAAGTTTTTTTTATGCAAGACGAACATGATTCTAAAACATGGGTCAAGTTGGGCGGGTTGGGTTATGACCCATTGTTTAGCCCATCTTAACCCAAATACACTTTAGGCTGGGTTGAGCAATAACCCATTTATTGACCTAACCCATCTTGACCCGCCCAAATTCGGCCCAACCCGCTCATTTGCCGGCTTTAAGCCACACGAAAAGGGGTTTTACATTTTACTTCTTACGAACTACAACTGTTAGATAATCATGTTTACACAGCTTATATATTTTTTTTTCATGCCCAATTTATAGTTCTAGATTTTTGTGCCAAGTTTTGACGATGGAAAATACGAGTAAAAGAAATTGGAAATAATATAAGAAGAAACATATAAAGAGATCAATTTAATAAACAAAAGAAAATCTAACGTTATGAATCGCGACAAGGGGACAGAATGTAAATGGAAGAAAAATGTAGGACAAGTCAAAGCTGTCCAAGAATGTGGCACTTTCCTATAATTGTGACATGGCTACTCTTCTTTTTTATTTCCAAAATAATATCAATTTCACGAGCAAAACGTGGAAAGAATAGAGAACTATCACATTTGAAACCAAAAAATACTACTAGAAGGTTTAAGGCTGCTTTATTAAATGTCAAATGTAGTACTCTGACCAAGAAGTTTCCTCTTAAAGAAGTAATATGCCTTAGGATGATTTCTCTAAATAAACTGATTTTATTAATCAAGAACTGGACTAAATGTTTACAGTTTTGTATTTTTATTTTATAAACGTATTTATTAACAAGAAAGCAAAAAAGAATAAAAACATATTAACGGTTAAAACCCTTTTTCTACACCTTGAAGCTTTTTATTATCTATGTCCATTAAGAATTTTCAGAAAAAGTTATGTGCACAACCAAACATAATCAGTGTTTCCATCATTTTTCATAAGTCCAAGTACTACGAGTTGAAGAAAAAGAAGTTAGAGCATACTATTGAATTTCTCGACTTGTTTATTTAAATTAAATTATCAACTCCATTCTTTTTTATAGGATGGCAGTGACAGGGGACAAGAGATCTTACATAACCATTTTAACCATTTTCTTCTATTCGAATCGTAGAATAACTATTCAAATTAACATTTCTCATTAAATAGAGCGAAAAGGAGAAAATGACCATATTTGATTTGAAAAGAAAATAAATCTACAAATATCTTTAGTGTTCTATTAATCAATCTCCTGCATACAAATTTTTTTTTTTAAATCTTCAGTGAAAAAGCTCATATTACTAAAATAACATTCATAATATGGAGTGTTGTTTACCCCTAAATTGGATAACAATTAAATTTGTACGCGGTTTGATTCAACATAGATAATAAAAAAAATTTAACAAACGAGTTAAAGACAAAATAAATAATCAAACCAGTTGTAATGTTATGGTCTAGCTCGAACTTAAGTTGAACAGTGACCTCGTCCACGATTGGACCCTTGGTTCGAGCTCAGTTGTGAATAAAGAAGAGAAAAATTAATAAGTAGTAGTAACTAAAAGCAAAAAAAATAAACTTGTATTGCTTTGATTTGTGTGTTACAATGTGTATGACAAAAGAAAATTATTTCCTTTATATAGTAGAAGAGTTTCATACCTAGTATAAGTCTAACAAAGGTAAAAATCTTCCTTTCTCGTTAATTACTGATCCGTAACCGACATCGAGCGAGATCCGCACCGTGATATCCAGTTGGATGCGAATGTCACCACCCTCTATCAATTGTGTGTAACCGTTTATCATTTTTCCCGAGGTCTTAGAACTAGTCCTGGGCCTGGGGCGCGTCGCTTTGTCAGGCCCGATGATGAGCACATCGTTCACCTTTCATAGATCTCAATACGAAGGGCTCCCAGCCTCGATTTCAATCTCGTGCATCATGATAACTAGGGATTTTTACGTGTTTTATGCTCCTTCTTGCTTACGCTTTGATTATAAATTACTACAAAATAGTCCCAAAAGGCTCATAAGTTTTGCTTGATTGTAGGTTTGATCGACAAAGTAACGAAATGTCAAAAATCGGCTCAAAAGGAGTGAAACCTGCACAAGTATCAAAGACAAGACAAAGCTCAGGAGAACAGGCCTAGTGCGGCCGCACTACACTTTGTGCAGTCCGCACTAGGGAGATTCAGAGAGCATATTTCACGGCATAAAACCTAGTGCGACTGCAGTCCATTCTGTGCGGTCCGCACTAGGGAGGTTCAGAGGCTCAGGAACTAAGGCTTCAAGCAACGCGAACGCAGTACATATTATGCGGTCCGAGGTGAATGCTCCTGGCCGCACTATCATTCTGTGCGGTCCGCAGAAGAGAACTTCAGAGAGTTGAAATTGCCAAGGTTCAAACTCATGCGGTCCCTAGTCATATTCGTGCGGAGCGCGCTAGCTGCCTCCGCGACCACGGTCCATTATGCGCGGTCCGCGGAGCCCGAGTTCAGAGAGCCAAGATTTGAAGTCCAAGAGTCTAGTGCAGCCGCAGTCCATTTTGTGCGGCCCACACTAACCCCGCAGGGGTATTTTTATCCAGTTTTTTCAGCTTAGTATAAATATAACCTTTTTTTAATTTTAGGGATCATTTATTTAATTTTAGCAGTAGCGCTCGTGAGAACCCTATTTGTATCCATTTTGGGGCATTTTAGCTTAACTCTAGCGATAGATTCTTGTATTTTACTTTAGTAATTAATTAATATGTCTTCTTCTTCTTTATCTATTTCTCTATTTTCTTATTCAAGCATGATTAGCTAAACCCATTAGCTAGGGTTGTGGCTCAACCCTCATGTGGGTAGTTAATGGGTGTTGTGATTTAAGGTTAGATTGACTATGGGTATTTGTATTTGGGTTAATTTTATGGTTTAATTTACGAATTGGTGGTTGCAAACACTGATTTATGCTTAGTTGACTTGGGTTCTTCTCGAG
This sequence comes from Nicotiana glauca, assembly GCA_026770625.1. Taxonomy (NCBI): domain Eukaryota; kingdom Viridiplantae; phylum Streptophyta; class Magnoliopsida; order Solanales; family Solanaceae; genus Nicotiana; species Nicotiana glauca. The sequence continues at coordinate 144,742 of MU772547.1, read as the reverse complement.
AAAGAGAGCCTAAGTCTCCAAAATTGACCCAAAAAGAAATTGGGATGGACTCAAGAGAATTGATAGTCCCAATTAAAGGGTTAAACCTCGAGAGAGTAATTACCCGACTTGATCCCTAGTTGCTTGAGCTGATTTCCCTTCCCATTTGGTCTTGAAAGAGTCAATTGGGCAAAATTACTCTCTCCACCGAGAGATGTGAGAGTGGGTAAAATTGTGCAACGCTTATACATATTTTCCCAATTATGTCAATCAAGCCTTAGAAGCAATTACCTGTCAATTAGCCACCTAGGTGAAAGTCACTACCCTAGTTCCCCTTAATCCATTAGATACAACTCTTAGCAATCATTTCTTAGTGTAATCTAGTTTCAATCCTAATTAGTAGTTGATAATAGTAGTTTATAAAAGAAAACCCAAAAATGTTGGAAGTGACATTTGGAACAATTACACGATTCTAGACTAGATAGATACATCAACTCCATTTCTAGCTCCATGAGGAATTCGATCCCGACCCTCATATCGGGTAAAAGCTATTGCGACCCTCTCTTGCTATCTTTTATTGGTGCAGAGTTAGCAGCGATCACTTTTTGGCGCCATTGCCGGGGAGCTAACAGTTTTGGCTATCTGTTTAGTTAGTTTTGTGTTTTGTTCTTCTTTCATTCTTGTTTACTAATTTTGTTTATGTCGATTACTCAGGTACCAATGGCTCTCAATGCTAATAACCCTCTTGGCAACGTGATTGCGGGGGAGGATGTAGATGATCTTGATCAAGATGAGGTTCCTATATTACCTCAAGCTCAACGTAGAGGTCGCCAGGCCAATGCAAATGACAATAATAATATTCCAGACCCTCCTTCGCCACCGCCAAGTGTGGCTCCAAGAGTCCTCCCAAATCAAGGGTATGCGAGTGCCATCGTTCCTCCTCGAATCCGGGCGGGGAACTTTCAAATCACAAACGTCATGTTGACCTTGCTCGAGCAAAGAAGGTATTTTACGGGCGCCTCCGATCAAAATGCCTACAAGCACTTAAAAGAGTTCATAGATATATGCTGGGGGAGCAAGCAGATGAACATGTCCGAGGATGCACTTAGATTGAGGCTTTTCCCGTTCTCTCTTTGGGGTAAAGCATTGGATTGGTTAGAAAGGCTCCCTAATCATTCCATCACAACGTGGGATGAATTGGCGGACAAGTTTATTGCCAAATTCTTTTCACTTGGACACATGGCGGCACTTCGAGATGAGATATTAGTCTTCAAGCAAGATCCAACAGAACCTTTGCATGAGATATGTGAGCGGTTTAGAACTATGGTGAAATAGTGCCATAATAACAAAGTGATGATTCAACAAACCTTTTATCGGGGCATCAATACCACTAATCAATGCATTGTGAACCCACTGGCCAAAGGAAACTTTATGAAGCTTCCCTACAATGAAGCTTGTGATATTTTGGATGAAATGGTTGACACTTCTTTGGCATGGCAAAGCAGCGAATGTGCCCCAAGGTGACTCCATGGTCATCCATTTGCACAAGGAATTGCATGATCACGGTCAAGATATTGCCGAGCTTACTACTACTATGAATCAATTGGCGAAGGCGCAATTGCAACAAGTGCAAAATCCTTGCCAAGTCAATGCCATAGAAGGAGTAAATATGTTTAAGAGAAGGCAAAGAGGGCAGCAATCTCAAGGGAATTGTGAACAATATGACAACAATGATGGTGGTGGTTTTTTAAATGAGTGTTATGATGAGCAAAGTGAAGAGATACAATATGTCAACAACTATCAAGGCAATAGAGGCAACTCTTCAAACCAACAATGGAGATCCCAAGGAAATTGGGGCAATCAACAACAAGGAGGTGGTAATTGGAACAACAATAACAACCAAGGTGGTAATTAGAACAACAACAACCAAGGCAGTAATTGGGGGAACAACAATCAAGGCAACCAAGGGAATTGGAACGGTAATAACAACAACTGAAACAACAATGGTCAAGGTAGATGGAACAACAATGGAAACCAATGCAACCGGGGGCAAGGCTTTCAAAGGCCCCCGATGTACCAACAACCGAACAATCCTCCTCTGTTTCAATCTCAAGGGTCTAGTTCTTCGGGTAATGATATGGGAAGAATAGAAATGTTGTTCGAACAAATGATGAAGAAGAACCAAGATTCCGATGCTCAATTGGCTTCCCACAATACCTCTATCCAAAATTTGGAGGTGCAATTAGGCAAATATCTCAATCATTGAATACTCGCCCTAAGGGTGCTCTACCAAGTGATACAGTAGTGAACCCGAAAGGTGGAAACAATCATGTGATGGCGGTTATAACAAGAAGCGGGAGAGGCGGTGATGTGAATGCCTCTAAAGAAAAGCAAGTTGTGGATGATGATGTTTGGTTCCAAGAAGATGTGAATCCTTTAATAGTTGAAGATGTGGTTAAGAATAATGTGAACAATAAAGTGAGGATAGATATTGAGGAGGCCGAGGTGGAAACTCAAGATGCCGTGAACCCGTCTAGGAAACACGTGATTGACATGCCCGAGCCGGTGGTGCCCAAAGCCAAGGCACCTTTGCCTAGGAAACCTCCGCCTTATCCTTAAAGGCTTGCAAAACAGAGTAATGATAATCAATTCAAAGAGTTCATTGATATGATGAAGAGCTTGTGAATAAATGTGTCATTGGTGGAAACCCTTGAACAAATGCCGGGCTATGCAAAGTTCATGAAAGATTTGGTGACGATAAAGCGGTCAATGGATTGTGAAACAATAAAGATGACTCACCAAGTTAGTGCTATCGTGCATTCTATGGCCCCAAAACTTGAAGACCCGGAGCTTTTACTATCCCTTGCACTATCGGTAGTGCGGATTTTTCCAAGGCCCTTTGTGATTTAGGGGATAGCATAAATTTGATGCCTTATTAGGTCTTCAAGAATTTGGGAATTGGTCAACCTAGGCCAACCTCAATGAGACTTCAAATGGCAGATCATTCGATGAAGCGACCTTTGGGCGTAATTGATAATATGCTTGTCCGGGTGGACAAGTTTATATTGCCGGCCGACTTTGTCATTTTGGATTGTGAAGTGGACTAAAAAATCCCAATTATTCTAGGGAGACTTTTCTTTGCAACGGGGAAGGCATTGGTTGATGCTGAAGCGGGTGAGCTAACTTTCCGAGTGGGAGATGAGAAGGTCATCTTCCATGTTTGCAAATACATGAAGCAACCCAATAGCACCGAGGTGTGCTTATTTTTGGACATTGTCACAGCTGTGATAGTGGATGCCACAAGTTCTATGATTAATGTGGAGGATCCTCTTGAGGCCGTGCTTCTAAATCTTGATGTTAATGATGATGCTAGTAGAGTGGAGTGCGTGAATGCTTTGCATGACATGGGTTCGTATTCTTATGAGACTAGGAAATTGTCCTTGGATCTTGAAAATCAGAAAACTCCACCAACTAAGCCATCTATTGAGGAGTCACCGGTGTTGGAGTTGAAACCACTTTCTCCACACCTCAGGTATGAGTTCTTGGTCTCAACTTCTACTTTACCAATTATTCTTTCTTCTTGCCTCACTAACTTGCAGGTAGACGCTACTTTGGCGGTTCTCAAAAGGAGGAAGAAAGCAATTGGGTAGACATTGACCGACATTTGGGGAATAAGCCCCGCATTTTGCATGCATAAAATCATTTTGGAGGATGAAGCGAGGCCTTCCTTAGAACATCAAAGGAGGCTCAATGAGGCAATGTAAGAGGTGGTGAAGAAAGAAGTGATGAAATGGCTAGATGCGGGTGTGGTGTATCCAATCTCCGATAGCTCATAAACTTTTCCGTACAATGTATGTTGAAGAAAAGTGGTATGACTGTGGTGAAAAATGACAACAATTAACTTATTTCCACTCGAACCATTACCGGGTGGAGAGTTCGCATGGACTACCGGAAGTTAAATAAGGTGACCCGGAAGGATCATTTCCCGTTGCCGTTCCTTGACCAAATGCTTGATTGCCTTGCGGGGCGTACTTTTTATTGCTTTTTGGATGGCTACTCGGGGTATAATCAAATTTTAATTGCCCCGGAGGACCAAAATAAGACCACATTCACATGCCCATATGGTACATTTTCTTTCTCCCGGATGTCGTTCGGGTTGTGCAATGCTCAGGATACCTTCCAACGATGCATGATGCCTATTTTCACCGACATGGTGGAAGACATATAAGAGGTCTTTATTGATGATTTTAGCGTGGTTGGTGATTCATTTGAACAGTGTTTGGGAAACTTGGATAGAGTCTTGGCCCGATGTGAAGAAACGAATCTCGTTCTTAATTGGAAAAAATACCACTTCATGGTTTAAAGACGGCATAGTGTTGAGTCACAAAATTTCTAAGCTTGGGATTGAAGTAGACAAAGACAAGATTGAGGTGATTTCAAGGCTCCCTCCCCCTAATTCTATCAAAGTGGTGAGGAGTTTTCTTGGACATGCGGGGTTCTACCAGCGGTTTATCAAGGATTTTTTAAAGGTTGTGAATCCCCTTTGCAAGTTTCTAGAGAAAGATACTAAGTTTGTGTTTGATGAGAAATGCATGGAGGCTTTCGAACTTCTCAAGCATAAGTTGACCACTACCCCGATCATTACCGCACCATGTTGGAGCTTACCCTTCGAGCTCATGTGCGATGCAAGTGACGTAGAGATTGGGGTTGTTTTGGGGCAAAGGGTTGACAAATATTTCACCCGGTGTACTACGCAAACAAGACCATGAACGAGGCTCAAAGGAACTACACAGTCACTGAGAAAGAATTTTTGGCAATAGTTTTTGCAATGGAAAAGTTTCGACCCTACCTTATGGGGGCTAAAGTTATTGTGCACACAGATCATACCGCCCTTAGGTATTTGGTGACAAAGAAAGACTCAAAATCAAGGTTGATGAGATGGGTGTTACTACTCCAAGAATTTGATCTAGAAATTGTGGACCGGAAAGGTAGTGAGAATCAAGTGGCAGACCACTTATCCCGTTTGGAGGAGGAGGGGAGGCCTTGTGATGGCCTAGAAATCAATGCCTCATTTCCCGACGAACAACTCCTTGCGGTGTCAATGAATGAAATGCCATAGTTTTCCGATGTTGCTAATTACCTCATGACCGGAATAATCTCGTGTGAGCTCTCTTCTAACCAAAGGAAAAAACTAAAGCGAGACAGTTTGGACTTTTATTGGGATGAGCCGTACTTGTTCAAGATTTGCACGGATGGTGTGATTCAAAGGTGTGTCCCAGAGGGAGAGCAATTGAGTATTTTAGAGGCTTGTCATTCATCCCCCTATGGTGTCCATCATGGAGGGGTGAGAACGGCTTCGAAAGTTTTGAGTTGTGGTTTTTATTGGCCAACCTTGTTAAAAAATGCAAGTGATTTAGTGAAAAGATTTGATCAATGTCAACAAGCGGGCAAGATTTCCAAGAAATATGAGATGCCTCTAAACATAATTCTTTAGGTTAATATCTTCGATGTTTGGGGTATCGATTTTATGGGCCCTTTTGTTAGCTTGTGTGGGAACACCTACATTCTTGTAGCGGTTGATTATGTGTCAAAATAGATTGAGGCTGTGGCCTTGTCCAACAAGGAAGCTAGGAGTGTGGTGGCATTTCTAAAGAAGAGCATTTTCACAAGTTTTGGTATACCTCGGGCAATCATTAGTGATGGAGGATCGCATTTTTGCAATGTAGCTTTTGATGCCTTGCTCTCCAAGTATGGTGTCAATCACAAAGTCTCTACACCTTATCATCCTCAAGCAAGTGGCCAGGTTGAAGTGTCTAACAGGGAGATCAAGAGCATTTTGTCCAAAACTGTCAACGCCAATAGGACCGATTCGTCTAAAAAGTTAGATGATGTTCTATGGGCTTAACGGACCGCTTACAAGACCGCAATTGGTATGTCGCTGTACCGGTTGGTGTTTGGGAAAGCATGTCACCTACCAGTGGAATTGGAGCATAAGGCCATGTGGGCCTTGAGGAAGCTTAATCTTGAGTGGGATGTTGCAGCCAATTTTCGTGTTGAACAACTCAATGAACTTGATGAATTCCGGTTCCATGCGTACTCTAGTTCGTCCTTGTAAAGGATAAGATGAAGTAACTTCATGACAAATATGCTCGTGGAAAGGAGTTCAAAGTTGGTGATTTGGTCCTCTTGTTCAATTCTCATCTAAGGTTGTTTTCGGGAAAGCTGAAATCAAAGTGGAGTGGATAATTTAAAGTTGTATGTGTGACCCCGTTTGTTGCTCTAGATTTGAAGAACAAAAGTGGTGAAGTATTTAGAGTGAATGGGCAGCGTGTCAAGCATTACCTTGGGAAGTTTGATGATAGCCATGTAGTGCTGTTGTTCATTTCAAATAATGTGATGGTAACCGCTTCGTGCCGCGATGTTAAATCAGGCGCTTTTTGGGAGGCAAGCCATGTGTTTTTCTTTTTTTTTCTTTGATTTTATTGGTAGTATAGGATTGATTTTTGGGTTAATTGGTTGTGAGATATTGCAGGGATTGAGTTGATGCAGTGCAGGACATAATTGCAAAATTATTCAGTCTCTGAAGTTTCTAGTGCGGCCGCAGTACATTTTGTGCGGTCCGCACTGGTGTGAGCCAATTTGAGGACTCTCTAAAGTTTGCCACCGTGGCCTCATCGCATTTTGTGCGGACCGTGGTGGACCTCTGCGGTCGAGGTCTGTTTTGTGCGGACCATAGAGGTTGCCTTCTCAAATTTCTTCTAAACAAACCCAGCGGGGACCGTGGTCCATTCTATGCGGCCGTACTGGTAGGTAAGAATGGGTCCCACAGGCTTCTCTATAAATAGACGTCAAGGGCCTCCTGTTACCCTTTTCGAAAAATTAACTCTCAAAGACCCTAAAAGTACTATTCATCTTGTCTTTTCATCGTAATAGCTTTCTAACATTGTGTTGATTCATTTCTTCTCAATATCTAGTAACAATTCACCCAATTCTTTTTATTTTAATTGTTTAATTTCATTTTATTTTCTTTTTTGTTAGCTTTGTAGTCTTCTCCTCCTGTAATTCTTCAAATTTTAGGTTAGTTGAGTTTAACTGTTAATTTTTGGATGCTTGGTGAGCATATTGAACTGGGTAATTGAGTAGGGACCATATCTAGGTGAAAATTTGAACTAAAATGCAAAATCCCAAAACCCTAACTTAGTGCCAAGTTTGGGCACCCACCGTGGACCGCGGTTGTGTTTGTGTGGTCACAGCAGCCTCAAATGGCCGCATTACCACTTTCCGTGGGCCGCGGTGATGAGATCCTGAGAGGTGCCCTTGAACAGTGCGGCCGCACTACATTTTGTGCGGTCTGCATTGGCCCACCGTGGCTGCAGTACTATTTTGCACGGGCCGCAGTGGTGAGATTCAGAGAGTTATTTTTGGGGACCTTAGACCTGTGCGGACCGTAGTCATTTCATTGTGGTCCGCGGTGGCCTCAGTGCGGCCGCACTGCCGTTTTGTGCGGTCCGCACTGCCGTTTTGTGCGGTCCGCACTGGCCTGTTTCTGCAACTATGTCTGTAATTGTCTGCTTCTGTTCTGCAATTCATTATGCATATATGTTTCACTGCTTCTATTGATACTAACAAAGTTAGATATTTGTGCTTGCAGACAATGGTTACAACGAGGAGGAAAAGGATCAAAACAACCCCGGAGAGGTGATTCCTCCCGAGGGGGCAAAGGAAAGAGAATGGTCAAACTCGCTCCCCAAGCTCGGGAAAACATAAAACAGACCAGGAAGCTGATAAAATCCATAGATAGAGCAACTTCCCATTCCTCGGGGAGTGAGTACCAACCGTCAAGGGACATCTCCTCCGACTCAGTCCCAACTCATTTCATCTCCAACTTCCAATTGACTGATGATACTCCTCCACCATCACCCACTATCCAGAATCCAGTTAATGTTGTTTTTGATTCATCTGAGGGCTCAAAAGCCGGTAGTGGGGATGACTCCACCTCCCCCACAATTTTATTATCTTGGGAGAGTGCAGGCGTAGATGAGGAGGAGGTGCAGGGAGCTGAGGGCGGTGAGCCTCAGGTGGGAGGCATTGACCGAACTAGGAAGCCTGATTTTTGGGAGGAAATATTTTTGAGCCAAGTGGCATATCATAAGTTTATGGAGTGGTGGCCGGTGAGGCATTTGATGCCGGAGTGGAGTTTTACTGATAAAGACTTACTACCCCACAACCCTGACGTGCAGAGGCAATTTAGAACTAGAGTGGGTGGGAAATATTTATGGAGAAGTGTATAGATGCCAATGAACACATGGTCAAGGAGTTTTACTGTAATGTAGCCCACATCGTCAAGGGTTCCAAAGTGACCAAGGTTCGAGACAAAAATGTGTTGTTCAATGGGCAGTCTTTGAATGATTATTTGGGCTTCAATAAAGAGGACGAGACTCTATATTTAGCAAAGTTGGAGATGGGCAAGGGGGTCCGTCCATGGTTAGCTCAGTACCTGGAAATCCCAGGTACCATTCTTGAGTGGTTGACTACGGGGGTAAAAATACCGAGGAGGACATTGAACTTTGAGGCTAGGGGTTGGTTGACTTTTGTTTGCAGTCAGTTGGGCCCTACTACCCATTACCAGACCATTCCTCTCCACCGGGCTGTATTGGTTTCTTCCATCATGGCAGGATACCCCATCAATGTGGGGAATGTGATGACCCGTATTATCTCCTTAGTGGGTGTAGAGCATGACCGGAACTACCCTTACCCCAAAACCCTCTTTATGTATTTCCAGGACTTGGAGGTGGAAAATAAGTCCTATGATGTCAAGGCCAAACCAGTAGCTCCATTTTCATGGTATAGTTTGAAGGGGCCAGACAACCCCAAGGACAAGAACTACAGGGCCCCTGCTTCTACCCCAACTGGCCAGTCTGAAGAGCCAGTTGTGGTAGAGGCCTCCACTGAGCCTGCCTCTACAATTACTGACATGCCTCCCAGACCTTCCACTACTGCTGACTTGCCTCCTGGTCCTTCTACCTCAGCTGGCCAGGAGATTCCATCTTCCTGGGCCCATCCTATCACTGCCCACCGGCTGAGCGAGAAGCTTCAGAGTCAGAACAACTGGATGTATACTGCTTTATCCAAGTTGTCTACCTTGACCTCTACTATTGAGGCTCAGTCGGCACCATAGCCAGCACAGTCCCACAGTCCATTGAGGATGCATTGAAGAAGATTCTAGAAAACCGGGAGAAGATCCTTAGTACTCAGAGTGCCTTGGTTAAGGTAGTGGATTCACATGGCAAGGCTCTAAAGGAGCTTGCTAAGGAGAACAAGAAGCTGCACAAGACACGGGCCTCCAGGGAGTTCGTGAAGGAGTTGAGGGCGGATGTGGATAGACTGAAGGCAGACCGGCTGCCTTTAGACTTATTATTTGAGGACCCAGCTCTAGCAGCAGTTCCAGTAGTAGCCATAGTTCCGGAGCAGACACAGAGGCCTTTGAAGAGGAAGAGGACGATCCCGAGAGCAGATGATGCCATTATCCAGTTGGCGGACCTACTGGAGGCTCCCTCCAGTCAGCCGTAGGATGTACCAGAGCCAGATCCAGTACAGGTCCAGGCCCAGGTCTCAACAGCTAAGCAGTAGGATACCGGGAACCAGTCTGAGGTTCCCAAGCACACAGAGGACCCAGGGAACACTCATGATCCTATGCAGATGGAAGAGGCTTAGGGAGTCTTCATATCCTTTCCTTATAATTTTTGGTGCTTATTTTGTTAGTTGGCATTGGGGACAATGCCAACTTTTATTTGAAGGGGTGCGCCCTACATATTTTGTTTGGACGACTGTATATATGAATCACCTTTATGCTTTCTTGATTTTTTATTTGGTCTATATATAATCTTACATTTAGTTACTTTTATCGTACTTTTTATCTTTCCTTTGGTTTGTATATAAAGTTACACCCCAATGCCAACTTTTATTTGAAGGGGTGCACCCTACATATTTTGTTTGGATGACTGTATATATGAATCACCTTTATGCTTTCTTGATTTTTTATTTGGTCTATATATAATCTTACATTTAGTTACTTTTATCGTACTTTTTATCTTTCCTTTGGTCTGTATATAAAGTTACATCATTGTATATATTCATTCCCCGTTGTATATTCACTCCCCTATTGTACATATCCATTCTATTTTTATTTTCGCAAAAACTTTTCATTTTTAGCTTCTTATATAGGCTCGTAGCCTTTTATTTTGTTTTGGACATTTTAATAAGCCTTTGATTTTCTTAATATCACAGTTCTTTCCAAGGGTGGAGTATTGTGTGAACCGGGTCGTTCTTCCCAATGATAGATGGCGTGACAACCTTCTTAAGGATTTGAGTCCATTTTTGTTTTTGTTTTCGATAGTTTATAGTTAAGGGTACCTCAAGCAAAGCTTCACTTGGCCTAGCACTTTTGCCTTTGATCCCATGGTCAAAGACAAAATGTTGTGTTTAGGATGCTGAAAGTTGTGGCCTTGAGACTCTTGCATTGGCCGATAATCATCAAGTGATTTTTGAGAACCATTGTGTGCTTAAATCGTATCTAAGGGCGTTGTGGGCCCCCAACTCTATGTCTTTAGCAATCCTTTAGCTTGTGGTGAGAAATCGAATTGCGAGTCCAAGTCCCGAGCCATTGGTCTATAACTTGCCCTAAATGTTTGTTGAGGTAAAATCTTGAGTGAAATTTGACCTTAGAAGTGATTATAGGCTCTCTTTAATCCAAATGATAGATTGAACAATTCCATAGCCTATCAATTATAAGATCCCTAGCCAACCCTTTTGAGTCTTAGACCTTTTTCTTTCAAGAAACATGTTACAAGCCTATACACATTCTAAAAGATACCTCCTCTTGGTACCCGATCTTTCCTTGAGCACATGACAAAAGTATAAGTTTAGGGGGAGAGACGAGGATGGCAACAAAGTGGTATAAGGCACAAAAATGAAGAAAAGTAAATGCAATGAAAAAGAAAGAAAAGCAAAAAGTCAAAAAGAAAGCTCAATGTGAGAAAGAATAAAAAGGGATTCAAGAAAAATAAAAGAACTATAGGTGTGGAATGTTGAAAAAGGAGAAAAGAATTGAAATTCATAATAAAGAGTGATAATGTATCTCTCTAAACCCTAGGAAAGAGGTGAAATGACTCAAAGAGTCAAGTGAATTGTGCCAAATAAATCAAAAGAAGTGCTTAAGGGAATATGGAACCCACTTGAACAAAAACATGACCTACCCTAAACCAATAGCCTTCACAATGATTCCACTAAAGCCCTATATGATCTTAAGTTGAATGAAACTTTCATTACTGGATACTTACATAAGGGGCCATCATATGGTACCTAGAGCCGGACTTGTGACCTTTTCTTGAGAGAGATGAGTGAATTCCTATTAACCTCGATTTGTGTGCCAATATTCTAAAAGGTGAGGTTTGCTTAGGGAAAGTTGAGGATGTGTGAGTTCGGGTTCCACAATGACCAACATAATTGAGAGAGTTTTTTGATGTAATGAGTCAACTCTTGATGCTCTTGTATCACACTTGATCTATGATTTTTCAAAGGTTAAATGTTGTTAATGATGCATTTGTATTGAGGCAATTGTTAGTCCCAATTGATGCTTATTGAGGTTACTTTAGGATAGATGGAAATTCTTGGATTTTACCTTAAGGGGTGAGTCTTATTTTGTTTGCTTGAGGACAAGCAAAAGCTTAAGTTCAAAGGAGTTGATAACTAGGGATTTTTACGTGTTTTATGCTCCTTCTTGCTTACGCTTTGATTATAAATTGTTACAAAATAGTCCTAAAAGGCTCATAAGTTGTGCTTGATTGCAGGTTTGATCGACAAAGTGACAAAATGTCAAAGATCGTCTCAAAAGGAGTGAAACCTGCACAAGTATCAAATACAAGGCAAAACTCAGGAGAACAGGCCTAGTGCGGCCGCACTACACTTTGTGCGGTCTTCACTAGGGAGATTTAGAGAGCATATTTCAAGGCATAAAACCTAGTGCAGCCATAGTCCATTCTGTGCGGTCCCCACTAGGGAGGTTCAGAGACTCGGGAACTAAGACTTCAAGCAACGCGGCCGCAGTACATATTATGCGATCCGCAGTGAATGCTCCGCGACCGCACTACCATTATGTGTGGTCCGCAGAAGAGAACTTCAGAGAGTTGAAATTCCCAAGGTTCAAACCCATGCGGTTCGCGGTCATATTTGTGCGGACTGCGCTAGCTGATTCCGCAGCCGCGGTCCATTCTGCACGGTCCGTGGAGTCTTAGTTCAAAGAGCCAAGATTTGAAGTCCAAGAGCATAGTGCGGCCGCAGTCCATTTTGTGCGGCCCGCACTGACCCTGCAGGAGCATTTTTGTCCAGTTTTTCTAGCTTAGTATATATAGAACCCTTTTCCATTTTTAGGGGCAGCTGCGCTCATGAGAACCCTATTTGTAGCCATTTTGGGGAATTTTAGCTTAACTCTAATGATAGATTCTTGTATTTTACTTTAGCAATTAATTAATATATCTTTTTCTTCATCTATTTCTCTATTTTCTTGTTCAAGAATGAGTAGCTAAACCCATTAGCTAAGGTTGTGGCTCTAACCTAGTGTGGGTAGTTGATGAATTTAAGGTTAGATTGACTATGAGTATTTGTATTTGGGATAATTTTATGGTTTAATTTATGAATTGGTGGTTGCAAACCTTTATTTGTGCTTAGTTGACTTGGGTTCTTCTTGAAAAAGAGAGCCTACGTCTCCAAAATTGACCCAACAAGAAATTGGGATGGACTTAATAGAATTGATAGTCCCAATTAAAGGGTTAAACCTCGAGAGAGTAATTATCCGACTTGATCCCTAGTTGCTTGAGCTAATTTGCCTTCCCATTTGGTCTCGAGAGAGTCAATTGGGCAAAATTGCTCTCTCTACCAAGAGGTGTGAGAGTGAGTAAAATTGTGCAATGGTTATACATATTTCCCCAATCATGTCAATCAAGCTTTTGAAGCAATTACTTGTCAATCAGCCACCTAGGTGAAAGTAGCTACCCTAGTGCCCCTTAATCCATTAGATACAACTCTTAGCAATCATCTCTTAGCGTAATCTAGCTTCAATCTTAATTAGTAGTTGATAATAGTAATTTATAAAAGAAAATCCAAAAATGTTGGAAGTGACATTTGGAACAATTACACGATTCTAGACTAGATAGATACATCAACCCCATTTCTAGCTCCCTGAGTAATTCGATCCTGACCCTCATATCGGGTAAAAGCTATTGCGAACCTCTTTTGCTACCTTTTATTGGTGCAGAGTTGGCAGCGATCATGTCCATACCCTTCTTCTATTTTTTTTCACCGAAAAATTGAGATATGCATTTTCCCCCATTTTATCTATATACAAATAGTCCCCTCATTTTTTGGAGAGTAGGTTTATCGAATCGTTGAAAAACGATAGATGAACCTCGGTTCCCTCCTTCGTACGTTACAATTGAGGTGACAGGTAAATCGAAATATCCCATCTGTCGAGTTGTGCTGACTTTGGACACATGTCAGTCACCGTCTGGCTACCTTCGAATACGAAACATCGCGCTTCCCCTATAAAATCTTCGACCCTTTTCACTTCTTTCACTTTTCGATTCTAGATTTTACCCTCGAACTCTCTAACGGCTTTTAACTTCTTCAAATTTTCATACATCGCTCCTTGAGCCTTCGTATCTTCATCTTTAATCCTCATACACTTTTCTTGGATCTTCAACCCAGACCTTTATATCTTCATCTCACCGTCAAATCTTCATATATTTTCTTCAAATCTTCATACTTTTCCTTCAGATCTTCATATTTTCCCAAAACATGATGGCTAAAACTTCAAAGTCCGAGTCTCAGCAAACTGCTCCCTCATCTTCTAACTTGGCCACGAGTGTCGAGGTCACCTTCCCCGAGGTGGCTCAAGAGCCTCCCATGAAGATCTTTGTACTTGAGGGCTACTCATGTTACATCTCGCGTTTTCGTACGTTAAGGTTTCGTCTTCAGTTAATCGACTTAGACTCGGGGATAAGATTATCTTGAGGTTAGCATATTTATGATATATATAACAAGCGATAAGTAAGTGCCATGAAGGATATATGATACATGAATTAAAGAAAATGAGTTTCTTTGAAGGTTGTCAATTTGGGATAAAATACAGTCCGAGCTATAATATCCGATATTTATGGACTAATACAAGGTACCATATGACCGTGATAGTATACTGTATAAAGTATATTAAAAATGAGTAGTATTTTAAGTAGTTTGAGATAATTCTTAATTATATGGGTAATTGGTTAATTATCGGGTAACGAGACATTACCTAATTAATTAATAAAATCATAAAATAAGATTAACCTCCCCTCCCAACAAAAAATGTGGCAGCAAGCCACATGTTAAAAGAATGACTCTTAAGTCATTTTTGGATTAGGTGGCACCTAATCAACAACTAAAAGACACTTCAGTCTCACTTTTTGAATAACAAGTCTTGTAAAAGTATTTTGGATACAACACTTCGTAACAAGAACGTTAGCACTTCCTACAATTCAAGTTCCTATATAAAACCAAACAATTCCAGTTACAATTCAAGACACTAACAGATGCTAAGCTCCATCCAAAAAAAAGGTTTCCAACGAAATTCTTGAAACCAAACAATTCCAACGAGAATTGTTAGAACTGTGGCTACGTAAAATTTTCTGGTTATAAAGGAGTACGGTGCAATCTTTTTAAAGAATATTATACGACTTTTTTCCTATTCTAGATAAGTTAAGGTTATCCCTTCTTTCTTTTTGGCATGATCTATGCGACACAAGCGAAACGAGCAAATTCACAACTTCTATGAATTACTCTATTCGTAAAAATTTAGAGATGTGTATATTTTTATTCTCATATAAGTCTTATTATTATCGTCTGTTCTTGGGTCTCAGAAAATACATAAGTTGATAAAGTCTATTCCATGATATTAATCAGAGGCAAAATCGTCTTATGAAACTCCCAAAGATTTTATTGACGTACATATCATGAATTGCATTCATTTACACTGACCCATGACCAGATGACGTTATATACAGGTATATATATAAATATATGTATATAGGATATGAGAAAAGGTTACGGCATTATATATGCGCCACCACCTGATTAGTTCGTATATGTTGATGATTTTGCCCACAATGGCCGAGATGATATGATGGGATGCCCTCAGAGGCTTGATGATATTATGTACATCTATACCTATGCATGACATGGCATTTATACTCACGTGCATGAAATTATAAATGTTTCAAGATTTACAAAGTAATTTAGACTTACAGTCAGAATTCTTCATTCCATGTTTCATCTATGTCTGTTAGGTACTAATTTTTATGCCTTACATAATTAGTACAGTATTCTTACTGATACCCTAGTTTCCGGGGCCTGTTTTTTATGCCCGTAAGTGGAGGTTGACGGTCTCTCTACTTAGGATCCTTGATCAGCAAGAGTTGGCGTGCTCCACATGACCTAGAGCTGCTTTTGATTTGGTACGATATGCTAGTATGCATATATGGGTATGACGTGGCCCAGTCTCGTCCTTGTACAGTTGTATTTTTTATTAGAGGTTTGTAGACAGTATATATAGTTGGATAGTATGTGGCCTTGCCGACTTTCAGTTTTGGATATGTAGTTATCTATAGCAGGCTTGTCGGCTTGCATTGCGTATTTCACACGTGTAGGTATATATGTCTTTTGTATAGTTTCCTCACGTATGCTATTCTCGTGATTCAGCAGATGTTATTCATGTTTATATCTTAGACACATGCTTAAGGGTATTAGACAGGTAGGACTCGGGCACCCGTCGCGATCCATCGGTTTGGGTCGTAATAAAAGTGGTATCATAGCAGTTCTGTTTTAGGGTTGTCTACAGACCGTGGCTAGTTGAGTCTTGTTTATGGGTGTGTTGTGCACCACACTTATATACATGGGGCTAAAGGACATATATGATGTTATACTCTCTTTTTATCTTAGATCATTCGATATAAGAATTCATGTTCCTAACGATATGTTATGTTTTCAGCGATGCCTCCGAGGACTACATTAGCCCAGAAGGGAAAGTCCATGGCTGGTGAGACTACTAGTCGAGCGCCACGAGTTA
This sequence comes from Nicotiana glauca, assembly GCA_026770625.1. Lineage (NCBI taxonomy): Eukaryota > Viridiplantae > Streptophyta > Magnoliopsida > Solanales > Solanaceae > Nicotiana > Nicotiana glauca. The sequence goes on along the minus strand of MU772547.1, from coordinate 128,607 downwards.
CCGGGGCTCGGGGAGAGTCTCATGGTGAGATTCCATCTCAAACTTCACATACCCCTCCATTTCCAAAAGAGTTCCGAGGGGCACCATCTCCAGTGCCTGCCCCTGTATGTTTAGCCCCTCAGCCAGATACACCGGGTCAGGAGATGAGAGATGTTATTCAGCTATTAACTTGATTAGTAGCCGCACAAGCTCTGTAGGTATTGGTCATACAGATAAGCCCGTTAGTGCGAAGTTTTGTGACTTTATTAATTTAAAACCTTCGGTATTCACTGGATTAGATCCAAAAGAGGACCCTCAGGTATTTATCGATACGATGCAGAGGACTCTTAGGGTAATCAAAGCCACTGCGACTGATTCAGTTGAGTTAGATTCCTATAGACTTCAAGATGTTGCAGTTAATAGGTATAAGTCTTGGGAATTGTCCAGAGGTGAGGTTGCCTGTCCAGCAGTATGGTAGGAGTTTACCGAGGCTTTTATTCATCATTATCTACCACCCGAGCTTAGACGGGCCAAAGTTGATAGGTTCTTGACTCTTCGGCAGGGTAACATAAGTGTTCGGGAGTACGGTCTTCAGTTTTATTTGTTTGCTAGGCATGCTCCCACTATTGTATCTAAGACGGAGGATCAAGTTCACCAGTTTGTTATGGGGTTTAGAGACACACTTGCTTAGCCATTGTATGTCGGTCTCACTTCAGGCAAACATGGATATTTCTCGTATTCAGACATATACTCGGGGTGTAAAGGAGCGTAAGCAGAAGCAGAGGGCCGATCGTGAGCAAGATAGGGCCGAGAATAAGAGATCAAGGTCTTCGGGTCCTCCTGGTAAGTTTTGAGGTGGTCATAGACCACAATACCTGAGGTATCCAACCAAGCCATCGGCTAGCGTGCCTACTCAGTTTGGTGATAAGAGATTTGATCGTTCCATTTTTAAGGGCCTGGTAAGAATACCAAGGTCTCAGGTTCTCAATATAGGTGTGAGTCAAGTCAGATGAGGTCGCCCTTACCATGATGTGCTTAGTGTGGTAAGCATCATGTCGGGCAGTGCTGTATCGGATTGGGTGTTTATTATACTTGTGGCTATCTGGGCCACATTTTGAGAGATTTTCCGACAAGAGTTGTGGGATCTGTAGTTGGTTTTTCCTCATCAGTACCCCCTCCCCCCTTTAGTTAAGGTTCACAAGAACCAATGAGTCGTGGTAGAGTCATAGGTGGAGTATCTAGCTCGAGCAGTCCTCAGAACCGCATTTATGCATTGGCAGGACGACATGATCAGGAGTCATCACCTGATGTGGTTACAGGTATATTATTAGTCTCCTCATATGATGTATATGCACTGATTGACATAGTTCCACCTTATCATATGGTACTCTGTTGGTTGCTAGTAAGTTTGGAATAAAACTCGAATTGGTTAAAACTTTTGAGGTGTCTACACCTATTGGGGATTTTATGATAGCTAAGCGAGTATATATGGGTTGTATAATACTAGTTTAAAGTCGATCTATCGTAGCGGACCTAATTGAGTTTGATATGGTAGAATTTGATGTTATAATGGGAATGGATTGGTTGGCTTCTTGTCATTCCAACATTGATTGTAGATCAAAGATAATCCGATTTCAATTTCCATGGGAGCCTATTTTGGAGTGGGAAGGTAATACGACATCGCTAAGAGGTAGTTTATTTCCTATCTTAAGGAAAGGAAAATGATAAGAAAGAGATGTATTTATCACTTAGTTCGGGTTCAGGATGTGAAAGTAAAGTCACCAACCATTCAGTCCATCCCTGTGGTTAATGTGTTTTCGATGTTTTTCTCGATGAGCTTTCGGGCCTTACGCCAGAGCGAGAAATTGAGTTTGCTATTGACCTACTACCAGATACTCATCCAATATCTATTCCTCCTTATAGAATGGCCCCCGCAAAGCTTAAAGAGTTAAAGGAACAATTAAAGGACTTGCTTGAAAAAGGCTTTATTAGACCTAGTACATCACTGTGTGGAGCACCTATGCTATTTGTGAGGAAGAAAGATGGCTCCTTACGGATGTGTATTGATTATAGACAATTGAATAAGGTGACGATCAAGAATAAGTACACGCTCCCAAGGATTGATGATTTATTTTATCAATTGCAAGATGCCAACTATTTTTCAAAAATAGACTTCAAGTACGGGTACCATCAGGTAAGGGTTAAGGAGAAAGATATTCCGAAGACAACATTCAGGACCAGATACAGACAGTTTGAGTTTTGTGTTATGTCATTCGGTTTGACCAATGCCCCAGCAGTATTCATGGATTTGATGAACTGTGTGTTCAAGCCCTTTTTATATATGTTCATAATTGTATTTATCAATGATATATTGGTGTATTATCGTTCAGAGGCTGAGCATGCAGATCATTTGTATACTGTGCTCAGAGTTCTACAAAAGGGAAGTTGTATGTAAAATTCTCTAAATATGAATTCTGGTTGAACTCTGTATCTTTGCTTGGGCATATCATTTCGGGTGAAGGCGTCCGGGTGGATACAAAAAAATTGAGTTAGTAAAGACTTGGCCTAGACCCACAACACCAATGAAAGTTCGTAGCTTTCTCGGTTTGGCAGGATATTACAAGAGATTTGTTGATGGATTTATTCCCTTTTAGCAAATTTGACAAAGTTGACTCAGAAGGGAGCAAAGTTTCAATAGACTGATGCTTGCGAATGGAGTTTCCAGGCATCAAAGGACATATTAACTTCAGCACCGATCTAACTCTCCCAGAAGGGACCGATGTTTATGTGATCTATTGTGACGCTTCAGGCGTTGGATTGGGTTGTGTTCTGATACAACATGGTAAGGTTATAGGCTATGCTTCTAGACAACTAAGAAAGCACGAGAAAAACTACCCGACCAATGATTTAGAGTTAGCCGCGGTGATTCATGCACTAAAGATGTGGAGGAACTACTTGTATGACATTCATGTTGATATTTGTACGGGTCATAAGAGCCTCTAGTATATCTTCAAGCAAAAGAAATTGAATTTACATTAAAGGAGATGGTTGGAGCTACTTAAAGACTATTACATTGATATTTTATACCATCTGGGGAAGGCGAACATAGTAATCGATACCCTCAGCCATAGGTCTATGGGTAGGTTATCATATTTACAGCCAAAAAAGAGGGGAATAACCCATGAGATTCATTAACTAGTTAATGTTGGAGTACGGTTACTGGACTCAAGTGATATTGGAATTGCTATTCAGGATACGACAACATCCTCTTTAGTAACTGAAGTAAAGGAAAGCCAGTACGAGGGTCTTGTGTTAGTTCATTATAGGGATACCACCCCTCAGAAGAATAAGACTTTGTTTAAGATTACAGAAGACGGGGTCCTCAGATGTCGAGGACGATTATATGTCCCTAATGTTGCAGGGGTGCGTCAGTTGGTTATGGGAGAAACTCACTATTCTCGTTATTCTATCCATTCAGGAGCGACAAAGATGTATCATGATATTAGGGAAGTATATTGGTGGGACGGAATGAAAAAGGATATAGCGGAGTTTGCTGCTCAGTGTCTTAACTGTCAGCAAGTTAAGATTGAGCATCAAAAACCTGGTGGATTATTGTAGGCTATGGAGATTCCGACTTGGAAATGGAAAGTAATCAATATTTATTTCATCGTAGGCTTAACTCATACCTAGCATAAGTTCGGTTCGATATGGGTGATTGTTGATAGGTTTACAAGTCAGCCCATTTTCTGCCCGTTAGGACTACATATTCCGCAGAGCATTATGCAAGGCTTTATATTAAAGAGATAGTATGACTGTATGGTGTCCCTATATCTATTATCTTGGATAAAGGAGCTCAATTTATAGCTAACTTTTGGAGGTCCTTCCAGAAATTATTGGGGACTTAGGTAAGTCTTAGTACAATATTTCATCTCCAGACAGACGGATAGGCTGAACGTACTATTTAGACGCTTGAGGATATATTACGAGCTTATGTGATAGACTTTAAAGGTATCCGGGATGATCATTTGTTGCTTATTGAGTTCGTATATAATAATAGCTACCATTCCAAGTATTCAGATGGCTCCATACTAAGCTCATTACGGATAGAAGTCTAGGTCGCCTATAGGGTGGTTCGATGTTGGGGAAACTACGTTAGTAGGACTAGAATTGGTACAACAGGAAATCGAGAAAACTAAGCTCATACATGAAAGGCTATTAGCAGCTCAAAGCTATCAGAAGTCTTATGCGGATAATCGATGGTAAGACTTGGAGTTTTAGGTTGACGACTGGGTATTCCTAAAGGTATCACGGATAAAAGGTGTTATGAAGTTCGGTAAGAAATGAAAACTTATCCCTTGGTATATTGGACCATATAGGATCATATGCAAGGTAGGCCAGGTAGCATATGAGTTAGGCTTTCCTTTGGACTTGGAGTCTATACATCCAGTCTTTCACATGTATATGCTCCGTAAATGTATTAGAGATCCTTCAGAATCGTGTCAGTTGATGACATTCAGGTCCAGAGCAGCTATCATATGAAGAAACTCCCATTGCTATATTAGACAAACAGGTTTGGAGATTGAGAACTAAAGACGTAGCTTCGGTGAAAGTACTTTTGAGAAACAACAATGTGGAAGAAATGACTTAGGAGGCCGAAGAAGACATGAAGTATAGATATCCCTACTTATTTCCTCCTCCAGAGAAGGGTCTGATGAGACATCACAACATGTACGTGTATGGATTATTGTGTTAGTTTTTGTCATTGGTCGTGTGAGGCCATTATCGTTATTGATGATTGTGGTCCTATATGGCGTTGAATTATTGAGTTTCTACCGGAAGAATTGGTAGTAGTGTTGTAACAAAGGCAAGTTTGCCAAAATTATATAGATCCCGGGGAGTTAAACATTCGAGGACGAATATTTCCAAAGGGAAGGATGTTAACTATGCATGACACAATATTTGTACGCACGTGCATGAATTCATAAATTTTTTAGGATTTATAAAGTAAGTCAAAATTCTTTATTCCATATTTCATCTATGTCTGTTAGGTACTGATTTTTTATGCCTTACATACTCGGTACATTATTTGTACTGACGCCTTATTTCACAGAGCTTGGGTTTCATGCCCGCAGGTGCAGGTAGTCATGCAGATGGTCCCCCTCCTTAGGATCCTTGATCAACGAGATTTGGCTTGCTCCACTTGATCAGAGCTTCTAGGGTACCGAGCCCCGATTCTCTCTATTATCTTAGGAAAGAGCCAGAGGACGATGAATATTTTATTGCTCATGGGTCAACCCTTAACGAGGGGGAGTAGGCAGCGATCGAAAAAGAGGGTTCTGAGGTCGATACCCCTCTTACTCGGGAACCATAGGGAGAGACAAAGGTTGAGGCCCCCCAAGAAGCCGCTCATGTCTCGAAAGAGGCAGTCGATTTCATAGACATCATGGAGACACCCTCCTATAATGAGTCCATGCCTGAAGAGGCCTAAGCGGGCAATGAGAATTAAAGAGAAGTGGTGCAAGGCCCAAACGATGCCCTTAACCCGTTCCTCGATGGCATGGATACGGCAGTACAGGAGGATTTTTTGGGCTTGATCACCTGGAGGTCCCAAAGAAGGATGTACCATCAGGAGCAGTTGGGCCGAGTTTGTGCACAAAACTAGTGAAGCAATTTCCTGCTTCGAGCGTGGACTCCGAGTGCAAGAGAACGATCATTCTTAGAATCCCGGAGGATGCTCGGGTCATGTATGCTTTGATGGGCATAGCCAGCTACCTTCTATGCCTGGTGAACATGGAGGACCAGAAAAACATAAATGAGGTGGGAATGTCGAGCCTCTTCAATGAGGCGCAATAGGCACCGAACCGGCTAAGGCGTTAGCCCTTTGTACCCCTTTATGAATCTCATTTTGGTTTTTGATGTACTCTACTAACTTCCTTGTTTTTCAGGCTTCAGTGCTTTACCATGAAAGCTTCCTCCTGTACCACTTAGAGATTAGCCAGCTCGAGTTCGATCTTAAAGAGTAGGTCTAGAAGAAGGACATGTACATGGTTCTTAGTAAGCAGCAGGATGAGGCCCTCAAAGACCTCCCGATTCTCCGGGCCGAGCTAGAAAAATCTCAAAAGCAGGCCTCGACCCTGAAGCGGGAATACACCAACCTGGTTGAGAAGATAAATATCTTTGAGGCTAAAAATGAGCAGCTAGTTATGGTGACTAACAACGCAACTTCGTAGTTCTAAGAGAAGATAGACCGGATCGACCAGCTTCAGCTTGAGATGGATGAGGCCAAGGCCACTACCGAAGTGTAGAAGGGGAAGATGGACCTGCTGGCTTCAGAGAAAGAAGCTATGAAAGCGAAGCTGGCATTGGTCGAGAACCAACTTTGAGTAGCAAAAGTCAAAGACGATAAGTGGTCTCGGCTAAATGATGATCTCCAGGCACAATTGAGCTCGGACGTCGCTGAATGGGATGCTCTCGGACAAGAATATGTCGCACTGAGGTCTAAATTGGATAGAACCTCTACTGATGCCAAGGAAATGTTGGCCCAGTACAAGGCCGATGTGGAGGCCGAGACCCTCTCAAAGACGAAGACGGAGTACATAAAACGGCTATCCCGGAGAGAGACCCTCGAAGAGATCCATGCCCTAGGTCTTGACCGATTGGATGAGATTAAAGAAGCTAAGAGGTTCGAGGCCGAGGAAAAGGAGTTCTACGAGCCTGAGTGCCCCGAAGGCTCTGAGGGTTTCGAGGGCTATGGGGACTATGATGGTTTTGGTGACGAGTCGGGCCCTGGTGGCATAGATGCCTTAGTACTTTTTCACTTTTTCCTTATGTATATTTTATTTATTTATTTTGAGGTCGTTCTATCATGCCTTCATAAATATTTTTTGAGTATCTAAGAGTTTCCCCTTTATGGAAATACCGTGTCTTTACTTTTCCAACATTTGCTTTCAATGTTTATTTGCGTATTATTTTTAATACCTTAGCATAAAATCAGATGTAGTTCTAGAACATCCTTTTTTCGGAGGTCCGAATGGAGCCCGACTTCAATGCAACTTTAGTTTACTTGTGGCTTCGAACCCTTGGTGAGACCAAATATTTTTAAGATGCATAAGTGTTTTAAGACGATATTTTTGTCGAGGGGAGCCTTTTAGTAGGTTTCGATTTTTTGTAACGGCCTTACTTTCTAGTTACAGACTTTGGATGTCTTCGAGCCATTTTTAGAGTGGCCATAGCCTTTTATATTCGGGCACCGCCTAGTGGATTTGGTGCTTCCGGGATTCGATAGCTCGGGTCTTCTGAATTTCATTTGGCTACAGTCCCCGAGTAGGGGTAGCCTGTGGGCTTGACAATACTCGAGTAGGGGTAGCCCATGGGCTGTAGGATCGAAGAAGCAAAATGCGCAGTAATAAAGTGTAAGGGAAGTAGAAATTTCTATCATTACTTAGTATGCAAGGTACATGATCGAAGGCGCATAAAACTTGTTTCGTGGCTAAAGTGGGCTACGTGGGCATAACTCATACGACCACCCTTACAATGAATCGTAACTACCAAGACTTAGATTTTAGCACATAAAATTTTCTTTTTCCTTTGCTAAAGATTTTAATCTAAGGGTAATGGCCCCCAGTATCTGGGTCGAACTCGCGAGATCTCGGATACTGTTGATCCGAAGAAAACAATCATCCATTCCAGTTTGAAACCAGTCTCCAAAACTAAGGTAGCACGTTTTACTGTTGCCTCGTTAAAAACCTTGCCGAAAACCCCACTTCGGGAAAAAATCAATTCAAGGGAAAAAGAGTGCAACACGTGCTTTCAGAATTAATATACACATCCATCCTTGGATGATTATCTACATATGTTAGTCTGATTTATAACATGATTAGAAAGTAATTGAGTTCGTATCTTAGTAGTAATATCTCTATAAGTGTGTTACGTTCCAGTTGTTTGGTAGTTGTACAACGTTTCCCGCTTCGCGTTTATATGAGCCTTTGCTGGTTATTCCAACAACTCGATATGGTACTTCCCAATTCGGGCCCAGTTTCCCTTTGTTCGTGTTTCTGGTGTGTAGTGTTACTTTTCACAACACCAAATCCTTGACTTGAAAGTGTCGGAGGCTGGCTCTTCGGTTGTAATACCTTTCTATTTGCTGCTTCTGGGCGGCTAACCGGACCAGGGCATCCTCCCACTTTTCATACAATAGTTCAAGGCTTGTGATCATGGCCTTGCCGTTCGGACCAAGGCCACGTACTTGAACTTAAGGCTCCATTATCCTACCTCTACTAGTATCAGGGCTTCGTCTTCATAAACCAAAGAAAATAAGGTGGCCTCATTGCTTGATTTTGAAGTCGTACGGTATGCCTATAGGAGTTCGGGCAAGATCTCCTTCCATTTTCCCTTCAAACGGGTCAACCTCTTTTTCAGGTTTTGAAGTATAGTCTTGTTCAGTCATTCTGCCTGCTCGTTTCCACTAGGCTAATAAGGCGTTGATAGTATCTTTTAGATCTTGTAACCTTCAAAAAACTTACTCACCTTGATACCGACAAATTGTTTCTCATTGTCGCAAACAATCTCGGCCGGTATCCCAAATCGACATATTATATGGCCCAGATGAAGTCAATGAATTCTTTCTCTTGGACCTTTTCGAACGCATGGGTCTCAACCAATTTGGAAAAATTGTCATTCATGAATAGTATGAATTGAGCTTTAACGGGTGCCCATGGCAAGGGACCGACAATGTCCATTCCCCACTTCATAAATGACCACGGAGACAAGACCGAGTAGATCATTAGGGCGTGTCTTTGGCACTCGCATTTCCGTAAGAAGTCCTTCGAATCCTTCTCCATTTTGATCTAGTAATATCCGGCCCTAATTAGTTTTCGAACCAAGGATTCTGCCCCCAAATGGTTCCCGCAAGTGCCTTCGTGAAATTCTCTCATGGCATATTCGGTCTCTCCTGATCCTAAGCATCTGGCTAGTGGGCCAAAGATGGTCTTCCTGAATAATTCCCCTTCGACCAAGCTAAATCTGGTAGCTTTGGTGCGTAAGGCTCTTGATTCTTTGGGATACAAAGGCAACTTTCCCGTCTTCAAGTAGTTTATGTATTTGTTTCTCCAATCCCAAGTTAAACTACTTGAGTTCACTTCGATGTGGCCTTCTTCTATCACTGAGTTCATCAGCTGCACTACTGCTCCCGAACTGAACTCATCAGAATCGACCGATGACCCTAAGTTAGCAGTGCATCGGCCTTATTGTTTTGATCTCGGGGTACATTCTGCAGGGTCCATTCCCTGAATTGGTGTAGAGTTACTTGCATTTTGTCCAAGTACCTTCACATCCATTCTTCTTTTGCCTCGAATTTTCCATTAACTTGATTCACCATGATCAAAGAGGGAATCTCACTTAGCTTCGATTAATTCGGCCCAAGTCTTTTATCCAATTCTATACCTACAATCTGGCCTCATACTTGACCTCATTGTTATGCAATTTCACAGTTCTAATAGATTGCCTAATTGCATTTCTCGTAGGCGTTTTAATATGATACCGAGCCTAGACCCCTTTATTTTGGAGGAATCGTCCGTGCAAAGGGTCTAAATACCCGAAGTGGTCCCCGAGGTTAACAAAAATTCCCTTTCGACTTCGGGTATTAAGGCTGGTATAAAGTCACCCACAAAGTGTGCCAAAATTTGAGATTTTATGGCGGTCCGGGGTCAATACTCAATATCATAATATCTAATTTCCACAGCCCATTTGGCCAACCGTCCCGAGAGATCGGGCTTGCGTATGATATTCCTTAGCGGGTAAGAGGTCACGACATATATGTGGTGGCATTGAGGTTTTAGCTTCCTGGAAGAGCATAGCAAAGCGAGTGCCAATTTTTCCAAGTCCGGATACCTTGATTCGGTCTTGCCTAGAGTTATACTAACATAGTAAATAAGAAATTGTGTACCTTCTTCCTCCCGGACTAAGACACCACTTATCGTCACCTCGGAAACTGCCAAGCAAAGGCAACTATTCATCTGCCTTCAAAGTGTGTAGCAGGGGTGGACTTGATAGGTACTGTTTGAGTTCTTCCAAAGCTTACTGGCATTCTAGGGTCCAAGAAGAATTCTTCTTCTTCTTCTTCTTCTTCTTCTGCAATACTGAGAAGAATCGATGGCTCTTGTCTGAGGACCTCAATATGAACCAGCCTAGTGCGGCTATATGCCCGGTCAGTCTTTGAACGGCCTTGATGTTGTTCACTACGGTGATGTCCTATTAGCCTTTATTTTGTCGGGGTTGATCTCGATCCCTCGATTGGATACCATGAACCTAAGGAATTTGCCCGATACGACCCCGAATGTGCACTTCCGCAGGTTCAACTTCATATTGTATTTCCTCAGTATGTCAAAGGTCTCCTGCAAATGTTTCAAATGGTCCTCTGCTCGCAGGGACTTGACCAACATATCGTCAATATAACTTCTATTGATTTCCCTATTTGTTATTCGAACATCTGGTTCACTAGGCATTGATAGGTGGGACTAGCATTCTTTAATCCAAACGACATCACGTTATAACAATATGTGCTGAATTCAATGATGAAAGAAGTTTTTTCTTGGTCTTCCGGGTCTATTCAAATTTAGTTGTACCCCGGATAAGCGTAAAGAAAGCTGAATATCGTGCCCGACCGTTGCATCCATCATTCGATCAATGTTAGGTAAATGGAAAGAATCCTTGGGACATGCTTTATTTAGGTTTTTGTAATCTATACACATTCTTAGCTTATTCCTATTTTTAGGCACTACCACTATGTTAGCTAACAAGCCCAGGTATTTAACTTTCCGGATGGACCCTATTTTAAGACGTTTGGATACCTCATCCTTGATGAATGCATATTTGACCTCAAACTGTGGCCTTCTCTTTTTCTTGACCGGATGGAGCTTCGGGTCCAAACTCAGCTTATGAGTTGTTACCTCCGATGGGATCCCTATTTTGTCAAGATGGGACCAAGCGAAATAGCCTACGTTAGATTTAAGAAAATTAATAAGTTTTCCTTGAGCACGGGGGTTAACCCCGTGCCCAGGTATACCTTTTGATCCAGTAGATGTTCGATTAATATGACTTGCTCCAACCCTTCAAATGTCAATTTGGTGGCGTCGGTATCATTGGGAGCTATGAATAATTTCGAGAAACCTTAATCGTCCTCATCATTTGCTCCTCGTTCCTCTGGTTCGACCGAGGCCGACATGAGTGATTGCTTTTTAATTTCCCCCTTTCTGGTCGGCTTTGCATTTCTTGATCTCAAAACTGCGTGCACTGGGATTACCTTGTCGGCAACGAACATCTCCTTTGTGGCTGACTGTTCTCCGTATACCATTTTGACTCCCTCCGGTGTAGAGAATTTCAATGCATGGTGCAAGGTCGAGGATACCACCCTCATGTTGTGAACCCATGGCCTTTTGAATAGGGCGTTGTACATCATGTCCCCCTCGATCACGTATAACTTTATTTCTTGGATAGTCCCGGCGATGTTCATTAGAAAGTTTATTTCCCCTTTAGTTATTTCACATGCCATGTTAAATTCGTTCAACACCCAGACCGCTGGCACGATTTGGTCCTGTAACCTTGATTTCTCTATGATCCTCGTTTGATGATATTAGCTGAGCTACCTGGATCAATCAACACACGTTTAACTCGATTTTTATTGATAAATACGGATATTACCAATGCATCATTGTAGGGGTTATATGATGCCCTCACATCTTTATCACTGAACGAAATGGATCTCTCTGGAACATAATCTCGGGAACATTTTTCCCTCGTGATGGATACTTTAGTGCGTTTGATCATTCTCCCTTGGAGGACATAGACTCCTTTAATGATCATGTTGATTACGTGCTGAGGTTCTTCTTGTTCGACCTGTATGTTGGCATCTGTGTTCCTGAAGTGATTTTTGGATCGATCACTCAAGAATTCTCGAAGGTGTCCATTGTTGAATAATCGGGCAACTTCGTCTCTCAATTGTCGGCAGTCCCTGGCCCTATGACCATGGGTGTCATGGTGCTTGCACATCAAGTTAGGATCCCTCTGGGAAGGGTCAGGCTGTAACAATCGAGGCCACATGATCTCTTTGATACGCCTTATGGCAGACACGATGCTGGAAACATCCATATTGAAGTTGTATTCCGACAAACTCAGTGCTTCCCTACTCCCGAGCGGCCTATCGAACCCATTTTTGTTCATCACGCCTCGACTACCAGGCCCCCGACCGCTTCTATTCTCGTTCTTTACGGGATGATTCCCGAATTTCTTTCCTCTTCGGTTCACACTGTATGGATGATACCGATCTCTGGCCAGCCTTGGCTCTTGATCAATGACTCTCTTAGATATGGTATTGGACCTGATAGGGTAAACATATCTGAAAGTAGCCCCGAGCTGATCCTTCTCGACCCTAATTTTTGATTGATACCTGTTATGGACTTCAGTCCAAGTTACAGGCGGGTACTCAACCAAATTTTGTTTTAATTGTTGATAGGACAAAGAACTTTGGTAGTTGAGCCCCTGGTGAATGCTTGAAGGGCAGGGCCCAATCATCCGCGACCGGTGGCAGATCCATCCATTCCATTTGGAATCTTAACACATCTTTTTATCCCCATTTGGAAGAGGTCTGACTTCCTGGTCTCGACTTTGATGGCCCCGTCATAGTCTTTTACGAAAGCATCTGCAAGCACAACAATGAGTCAATGGAATTTGATGGTAAGTTATGATACCATATCATTGCTCCCTTGGATAGATTTTCTCGGAACTTCTTCATTAACACCGACTCGATATCATCATCCTCTAAATCATTTCCCTTGATTGTGCATGTGTCGGAGGTCACATGTTCATTTGGATCTATAGTTGTTATATTTGGGGATATCGAGCACATGAAACCTCTTTGGTATCGCCTTCGATGCTGCGCTCGAAGGAAAATGCTTCTGGATAAATTTCTTCGAATCCGGCCCCTTTATTATGTGGGGCGCATATGAGATTTGATCGACCCTGGAATTGTATGTTTTCACCTTCTTGTCGTTCGCCTCAATTTTCTTCTCACCTGATTCCACCCACTTCATTAATGCTTCTAGCATTTTATTATCTCGGGATTGACCCGGGCTCGGATTCACTAGTCTCGCGGTAATTTATTCGTTTCTTTGGGTGCCTTCTTGGGATTTTTTAGGATCGACCTTATTGGGGGCGTAACTTTGATTGTGTAGTTGCGCTATTGCCTCCTGTTGAGCATGCAACATTTAAAAGATTAGCCATAGGATTACCCTATCACCTTCGCCTTCGGGCGCTTTACGAGCTGTTGGTCGGGTTCCTCCGCAAATACTATTTTCGGGACTAGTTGGCAAATTGGCGTTGATGGCCACCTGTGAGTTAGCATCGACCGGATCAGCAACTGGGACACCGTTGGGATCAACAAGTGGCACCTCATTGCTAGGAACCAAATTATTATTTTCTAGGGGTGTTCATAAAAAACCAAAAAACCGAACCAAATCGACCGAAAAAACTCGATACTTTTTAGGTTTGGTTTGGTATTGGTTTTGAATTTTAAAAATCGAACAAATTTGGTTTGTCTTTGGTATTAATAAAAAAATAACTAAAAAAAAAACCAAACCGACTATAGAAGTAGCTATTTACATTTATTATTACCCCTATATATGTGTATATATTTATATAAAGTTTCTAAATTTTATGGTATATATTAGTCGTTTCTATTTTTTGACTAGTTATTTGCTATTATAATAATCTAATTCTTTACTTTTACATTCTAGTTTGATTGATATCTTTCTTTTGCTAAGTACAAGAATTTATTCATGTTAAAAATAATCAATTTTTAATTGAGTAATTAAATTATTCATTAATCTTTGATTCAATTATCATCAATAAATCTTGGTAAATGATAGATTTCTCAAAGAGCAATTGGTTTGATAGTGTTACGTTAAAAATATAATCGCCGAAATATGTGTTTGGTAGCGTATGTCTCATGTTTAAGAAAAAAATCGATAAATAATCGAAAAAACCGAAAAATCGACAAAAACCGAATCGATAAAATACCAACTTAATTGGTTTGGTTTGGTTCCAATAGTTAAATAATCGACTTACTTGGTTTGGTTTCTTTTTTAAGGAAAAAAATCGATTCAAACCGAACCATGAATACCCGTAGCGTCAATGTTCAAATGAGTAGATTGAGAGTTCGACATTTTTGGGATGACCAAAAATTAAAACTTTAAAGAACAAGCGTAAAATAGGGTGTATTATGGAGATTTGAATCAAATCACCACTATTATCCTTAGCCCCACAGTAAGTTCCAAATTGTTTACTCTTAAGTCAGATAACAATTAAATTTGTATGCGGTTTTAAGGATACATGGTTTGATTCAACACAAATAATCAAGAAAATTAGACAAACGAGTTAAAAGACAAAATAACAATCAAACTAGTTATAATGTTATGGCATAGCTCGAACTTAGGTTGAACAGTGACCTCGTTCCCGATTGGACCTTTGGTTCGAGCTCAGTTGTGGATAAAGAACAGAACAATTGAATAAGAATTTTAGCAGTAACTAATAGCAGAAAAATAAACTTGTATTGCTTTAATTTACATGTTACAATGTGTCTTATAAAAGAAAAACTTCCCTTTTATATAGTGGGGGAGTTTCATTCCTAATATAAGTCTAAAAAAGATAAAAATCTTCCTTTTTCGTTAATCACTGATTCGTAACCGACATCGAGCAAGATCCGCGCCGTGATATCTGGTTGATGAGAATATTACGACCCTCTATCCGTCGTATGTAACCATTTATCGTGTTTCTCGAGGTCTTAGAACTCATCCTAGTTCGGGGAGCGTTGTTTTATCAGACCTGATGATGAGCATATCGTTCACGTTTCATGGATCTCGTTACAAAGGGCTCCCAATCTCGATTTCAATCTCATACGTCCATGTCCTTCCTCCGTTTTCTTCATCGGAAAATTGGAGTATGTATTATCCCGTATTTTACCCGTATACAAAGGTAAATTAGATCTCCATGCTAAAAAGAGACTAGTAACTAACAGTAAATACTCTCTCCATTTACTTTTAGTTGTCAAATATTCTAAAAATAAATTTTCATTTTACTTGTCACTTTTCGCAAGAGAAAAAATAATTTATTTTTTATGTTTTATCCTTAACATTAATTAGTCATTCCAAATTATTTTTCAAATCTATTAGGACTATACACCAATTAATATAGGTATCATATTAAGTTAATATTTTATTTATTATTTTTTACAAATAAAACTGAACGGATGGATGGAGTAACTGTCTACCTATGTGAATCTCCCCATACTACATTAAATAGCCATACCATTTTTAATTCGATTACCGACAATTACTTCAACAATTAAGTTGTTTAGGTAGAAGTTAGCCAAGGCAGTTGATTCCTTTCACCAGATGCTTATCTTATATTATAATCATATATTAAAAAAGTATTACCCACGTACATAGAAAAAATACATGAAAATCATTAATTTTCTCTTCAATCTCTTGAAGATTTGATCTAGAAGAATAACACAAGGGTCAAAATGAAACAATTCTAACTTCAGTACCATGAAGTTGAACTTTATTCACAATTTGAACCTTTTCCACTCCTTAACAATGTGAAAACAAAAATCTATTCAACATTTTTCTTTCCTATCCCTTTACTTTAATCTAATGAAAGTTGCTGCCAGTACAATTTTATTCCAAAACCAAATAGAAAATCACATATTTTAGGAATTATAAAAAGAATTTTTTGTCATAAGAAAGTAAACCAATCACAGCTACAAAGGATATATGAGCCTCATTTACAAGCTAGTCAGGCTTATATCATCCTCATAGACAAAACTTGTCCTTTATGTTTGAGATAAGTTTAAGATGGTCATTTGAATTTATTTTTGAACAGTTTTGATCCTCTAAATTTATCAAAATTGAATACTTTTGATTTTCATACAATATTTAACAAATTATAGTGTTAGAGTTAACAAATTTAACAAAAAAATATGGAAAAGTCCCTTCAAACAATAATCGTACATCAAAAATTTTCTGGGACACTAAAAATAAATTAAAAATAATAGAAATAACGTTACAAAAGCTCGATCAAACTTTAAAAATAGATTTGAAACCAAAAACTATTAAAACTGTACCTCCTAATGTGGGTTCATGTTTCTTATACTTTTTCATAGTTCACGTTAAATCTAACAATTGCTTAGGATAAGAGACCAATTTGTCAATTATTCTAAAGTATATACACCTAATCCACAATTCTTAAAAGATAAGGGACCTCAGTGTAACTAAGAGTCCTTGTACTAAACTTTTCTTCAGCTACTAATATGCAATTGAAGTACAAAAACCTGCAACAAAAACCTCTCCAGGTCATTTTCTTCTTCGTCTTCTTCACCTCTCCAGCTATTCCTGTTGTTTATACATCTTCAATCCTAACCCTTAAACATCCATCAACATTCTCCATCTGAAATCTCGACCGTTCAAAAGAAAGAAGGAAGCCGACTAAAATCATGATTCAGTTACTATTCACTTTGATATTTACTGAAATGGCACTAATCGTGATCTTCGTGTTCAAGACGCCATTGAGGAAGCTAGTGATAATGGGCCTGGACCGGGTCAAGAGAGGACGCGGCCCAATTATTGTGAAAACTGTTGCTGGTACTGTTTTCGTCGTTATGCTCTCCACCATCTACAGTATTGCGTCGATCCGCACGCGGTGGATGGATGAAGGAGGTGATATCACTCCCACTGATCAGATTCTATTGGCTCAGCATCTTCTGGAAGCTTCTCTTATGGGTATCGTTCTCAAACTGAATTTTGATCTTGTGATTCTCTAATTTTGGTCTTTGACTGCGTGTTAGATGTAATTAAACTAGCTGTAATTATATTATTTATGAAGCTTATGGATGTAAAATAAAGAAATAAGTAAAATTTGTGTGCTGTGCTAGTAGAGCAAGATTCCCGATTCAGAGGCAGTGGGTACACCGCACTTTATATGGGGATTCTTAAATTTTCTTTTAAATTTATCCTAAACATATTACTCCATATAATTTGAGTCTGAGATGGTAGTGTACAGTGTTTTTAAAAGCAAAAGGTGTAAAAAAGTGACAAAGCCCATGGGGCTTGAAGCAGAAAGTGTGAAGCATAGGGGCGGATGTATCTTTATGCTAACGGTTTCATTTGAAATAGTACTTTAGACAAGGAGCATAAATTTATGCGTAAAAATTCACTAAAATTGCAACAAATAGTAGACATGAACCCATAACTTTAAAAAAATAACAGGTTCAATGCTAAGAAGCTTAAAGATTGTACCCAATTTATATTCTGGATCCGCCTCCGGAGAAGTAAGTGCACACAATTTATAGAAAATTAAAAGTACTGTAAACATATAAGTTTAGTACTATAATAATTAAATTAAAATTAAAATAACCAATTTCAACATCCAATATGCAACAATTCACATATTAATTGAACTCCTCAAAGTTGAGATTTAGAGAACCAACCACTTCTTGTCGGGATCACTTTTTGGATGCCTATATCACGGATAAACAAAAATTTTAGTGATAAGACATTTTCAATTGTAGTCAATATCTGGGGTTTGTATATTTATCCAATTCATCCTGTTCTTGATTTCTTTATTGTAATATTACAAGTTCACTATTTTAGTAAACTTAGCTTCATTAGTTCAGTTTAGGCTCGTCATTGCTGTATTCCTAAAGCGTAAGGTTTCACCCATGGAACATAACACCTTGCTTCATCACTTTATGCAACGAAACAATGGCTTTTAATAACACATGCAGTGCACATGCACCCACTTGCACCCACTGCTTGTATGGTGGATCGATTATCCAACGTACAAGCATTGGGTGCATGTGCACTGCTATTATATACATACATACATATATATTAAATATACACGCACATGTATGTAGAAGTGCATCAACCTGTACAATAAACCTTCCTCTTGTTCTGTTTTTAAAATTCAATTGCCTCTTATAAGATTCTCTTCTTTTTCTTTTTATTTTCTGTTACATCTGTTTTGCTGCATTGTTGTCTGAATTGTTACATTTATAAACTGCAAAGCAGTTCTCGTTACTTATCCGTGCAAGTTCTAAACTCAATGATTTGAATATTGTTTACATGTATATTTGTTGCTTCTGAAATTTGATTAAACATCAGTGGTTGACTTAGAATTAGAGCTCTTTGGTTTATTTATTCACGACAAAGCTTATACATTTAATTTCACTTGGTTAGTCTATACTAAACTAAGGTCTAATTAATCTGAATGACGTTGACCGTTTCAATTAAGTAGCTTAAAGCATTGAATTAAAGTTCGGCCTTTTAACCTTATTATATGACAGTGATTTTATTCCGTCCTCTCTAAACACTGTTTTATTCCTTTTTGATAAATGACATACTTAACACAGTAGTTCATTACTATGTACACGCCAACAATTGAATGGGGCATGCTAAAAAGTTTAAATGCTTGTGCTACAGTTCTTTTTGCACAAGAACTTTGTCTTTATTAACCTCTTCCATAACATCATGTTATACATTTGACCTTCACTTCTTTAAGCATAATGGTATTAGAAAAACTATTTATAACGCATAGCTTTAGTGCTCTTAAAAAGGGATGAAGCCTCATCTATTTTGCTAAACCCATATTGCAGTTTTGAATTGGGGTGGGGGGTGGGGGGTGGGGATCTTGCTCTTATACAGTCAACTTCGCAAAGTTATGCATGGTTTTCTCCACCTGTGCCATCTGGCTATAGGCTAGACAGTGCACATTGTCATTTGTTAAGAGTAGATAAAAAAACTACTCCCTCAGTCCCGTTTAATGTGACATGCTTTCCTTTTTAGTTTGTTCCAAAATAGAATGACATCATTCTCTTTTTAGAAACTATTTAAGCTGATCATTACTATTTTACGCTTAATGACATGATTTGTTGGATCCACTAGACGTAATAGTTCATTCTTTTATTTTTTTGAGAAAGATAAAAGTTCATTCTTTATAAGGAAGGAGAAAATGAAAAGATATGTGGAACTCTCACCACCACGAAATGATAATCTTGGCACTTTGTATATATTTGTCTTACACATCAAGAGTCTTATTTAACATCTTAAATTCCGTGCCTATGAGACAGAGGGAGTACTATGTGGGTATTGTAGTTGAATATGAACAGCCAAGTGGATATCCTCTGGCTTACTTTCTGCTTTCCTCTATAAACTACTGGGAAAAAGTTGATATCTAGTCCTTTGTTTACAGGTGAGGAAGGATGCACATTGAAATAATGATCTATGTATTATACTCCCACTTGATAAAACTCTATTTGATCCCTGTCCCCTGGTTGCCTCCCAACAGTTTTCCTCCCTGCCACTTTTCCACTTTCGTTCACTTCGATTAATTTTTTTCATTTTTTTTTGGGGGTGGGGTGGGGGGGTTGGGTTGCTTGATCTATTTCTGTGATAGCCCTGTCGATTACTTAGTATAATTTCGTATTTAATTATATGTTATACGTTTGAATACAATAATTTAATTTTCTAATTTTTCACAAAGACATGCCGATTGCGAAGAATGTTTCTGAAATTATTTTTTTTTGTTTTCATTCAGTACAATGTGTTTAATGCTTTCATTCAACAACTACTCGATATGTGCAATGACCATTTGAGTCCACAAACACAAATTCAACCTACTTTCATCGTTTAAGTCACTACTCTGCCTTCTGTTGTTTAAATCAACCGATTATTTAACTCTGATGAAAGCTAAGGAAAAGGTACACATTCAAATGTGTCATGGCTTGATGTTGGTCTTTCTGGGCTGTCTATTTATAATCTAGAGTCGTTAGGGGTTTTGCCAGGTTATTAAAGGCAGGGCATTGTAACTGGGTTATTTCTGAGACTTGCATCTGTGAAGTCGCACTTGTGCTTTTACTGTCCGGATGAACTACTTTTACCATTAAAGTAAAAGTGTTCCTTGATTCTTCCCTTTGTTTGGTTTCAAAATTCTCAATCAAAAGGAAGAAAAAGTTAAGTCTAGGAAGAATCATAGGGGAAATGGGCTCCTAGGGATTTGGTCTAGTGGTAAGAGCGTAGCATGTGATGTGTGTGTTAGGTGCAAGTAATGGCATTGAACCATGTGTCAAACAAAAGCTTATTGTTTAACTGTAGAAGGGTAGAGGGAGGGTCCATCATCCACTGAGTTTCAAACCGTGTGCCACTGGTTACTCGTGGATTTTTCGTTTTATCAAAAAAGAATCATAATGGAAATTTTCATGGACCAAAGATGGAAAATTGAAATAATCTGCATGGACGTAGTTTTGTCCAAATATTGATTCTTTTCAACTCAATCCACTTTTACCGATATGAAAAGTGAAAGGAGATATGATACAGATTCTCTTTTTTCCGCAAATGGTAATGCTAAGTATATTTAGATGTGTATTGATAAGCACTTGAAAAGTGCGGTTCGGAAGTACTGTCTCGTTTGCAATGAACTTGATATCTTTTCCTTTTGAGGTTTCTCTGCAGGATGGTCTTATAATAAATTGGAAGTTATTTATTAGAAAATTTCACTATTTAAAGATTAATGCTGCAATTGTATAGCATGTTCAGAAGTATAACCTTTTAGGCGTCTTTCGTGTGTCATAGAAAGGCATCTGACTCGAGGGGTATCTCTGTTGCACTTTATCTCTCTATCTTCTGTTCCCAGTTCCTTCTGGTGTTCTTCCCATTCTGGATTTCACAATTACTTTTTATGCAGGATTCTCCCTCTTCCTCGCTTTCATGATCGATAGACTGCACCATTATATAAGAGAACTTAGTATGAGGAGGAAGACAATGGAAGCTGTGAAAAAGCAAAACAGAACCTTTGAGGATGGAAAAAGTGGAGCTTCTGAGGAGATCAAAACTTTGGAGGAAGAGGCAAGTGCATTGCATGGAAAAATTAAACAGCTAGAGTCAGAACTGCAGGAGAAGGCGAAAGAAGCAAGCGGTGCTGAAGCCAATGCAGTTGCTCTAAAAAAGCAGTCCGAAGGATTTCTTCTTGAATATGACCGCTTACTTGAGGAAAACCAAAATCTTCGTTCTCAATTGCAATCACTGGATCGTACATTGTCACGCTCTGATAGCAAGAAGGTGTCCTAAAGAACCGTGTCTCGCTGTGTACAAACCATGTCTCACAATGTTTTGTTAATACCTTCGCATCTTTCCAGCACAAAATCTGAATGAGGTGTAAGAATCCAGAGTTCCGAGAGTACTTGTCGTTTTACTCTATGATACGGTCTCTGTGTCCTTAAATTTCTGTTGTGCGATAGGGGGTTAGCATATATGATTGCTAGAAACATCTTTTCTTTTAATATTTAGTCTACTTTATCATCTTGAAATGTGGCCTGCGTCTGCTGTCATTGCCAACTTCAACCAGTAAGATGCCTTCCCAGAAAGTACTTGTAGTTTTATTGTCTGTGAAATTTCTTTAGCATTGTTAAACCCTTTTAAGCGGATTCCTTTTTGATGCCTTGACTCGGATATTGCTCTCAAAATCCATGCACTTAGCGGGTTCTTGTTGAATCATTGATATCTTCATTCAAGTAGTGTTTCCTGTCAAATATTCCTTCATTTTAGTGGATGCACACTTTTTGTCTTTAAATTAATGTATGTGCCAAATTCACCTTGCGAATTAAAGCAGAGCTTAAAACACTATGTTTTTGTGTATCTAGGGACTGATGATCACAGGAAGAAAAAAGAGAAAAAAACTGTATCAGAGAGAAAAATAAGAGCCTGTTTGGATAGTCACTTTGTTATTGGATGTGGGTGTTGAGTGTAATTATATTGTTTATCTATTTGTCTGATTAAGTAATTACTTGGTTAGTATGAACTGAGTGTGATTGAGGGGGACTAATTCCACTCTCCAATTTTTAAGGAGAGGTGAGAGTTTACAAGGTAACTTATTAATACCCAGTAATATAAAAATAATATATATCTTATATGTACATAAAAAAAAGGGTAGCCCAGTGCACTAAGCTCCCGCTATGCACGGGGTCCGGGGAAATGCGGAATCACAAGGCCTATCGTACGCATCCTTACCCGGGATCCGGGGAAGGGCGGAATTACATGGCCTATCGTACGCAGCCTTACCCTGCATTTTTACAAGAAATTGTTTTCACGGTTCGAACTCGTAAACTCCTGGTCACATAGCAACAATTTTACCAACTAAGGCTCCCCATAGGAGGATGTAAAGAAAGGAGAGGGGAAAAAAGATTAAGGGAGGATGTAGGTAGTCAAAGGGAGAGCGAAAAACAAGTGGCTAAAGAGAGCTTGTGATGTATACATTTTATTTGGTACCCGCTTTGGAACTTGAATAATCCGGATTCTTATCGGAAAGCCCCAATTTAGAAGGCAAAGTACTCCCTATAAAAAATGACTATCAAACTCGAAACTAAACTTCTGATTAATGATGAAAATGTACTTACACCACCCCCACCATAACCATCCGTGGTAGATGTCTTTTTATATTTTGGAGACGGTCTACATTTCCTCCGCTTATAATTTATATTAAAACTATGGAGGTATCAAAAGGTGACAAGGTAGATTAAAACTACATGAAAGAAAGCCATCTTAAAAAAGCCTACAATCTCTTTAAATCATTCAAACCTAGGGCACAATAAAAGAAAAAGATTTTTATAATGATAATCAATTATAAAATACTTTTAGTTCCGATCATGATTTAGTATTTTAGTACGTTTACTTTTGATCCTATATTGTAGGAATCTTTTGGTCATACCAGAAATTTATATGCTAGTAGAAAATAAAGAGAGTTTCTTCTTTTTTAATTTTTATTTTCTATTGTTTATATAATACTAGTCTCTGGGCACAAGCGTTGTGCGTATGCCTCAAATAACTCTATTATTTTTTCTTTTAACTAAAAAAGTTGTATCTAAATTATAAATAAAATATTAAAAAAGTATTCAAGTTTTTAAAAATAATGAATGTTATTCATTTTTAATCAACTAAAATAATTCTAAGTTATACTGGAATAGACAAATTAAAGTACTGTCTCTAATGTCTCAAGTCTTCCCCTTCAACAATTATTTGAAGGGCAAAAAGTAAGAAGATTTAATATTAAGGTTAAGGAAAAGATTCTACTAAGAGAAAAAGGAAGACATGTTTTTGTAGCAAAAATTAAGAGATCACTTTTAGCAATCTTGTACCTCAATGCACATGCATCTTGATTGAAGCCATAAAAATTTTAAGGCCAGATTTCACTTTCTTCCTTTACTTATCTAAAACTCTTTTTTCTTCATGGCTCCTATGCCATAAATAGGCTCAAGAATAGACACCACACTTGCCAAGTGCCATAGTGCATTGATATATATATTTTTTGTTGTTGTTGCTAATAGGGTTTTTTTATTAAGAATATAACTAATGCATTACAGAAGTTGGAACTGAACGATATGTTACGGTTCCAGTTACATCAAATGCTAAAAGCAATAAAGTAAAAATGGGGGGATTTGCCAAAAGTAAAACGTCAGTAGTATGTGGATCAGCGAGTGTGTTTCAAACTTTGCCAAAACATCTGCCACGTCATTATCCTCCCTGAATGTGTGTTGGAGTGTAGTCACCTGAAGGTCATGGAGCATCAACCTGCACACTGTAATTAAATGTGAGTATTTTAAGGACCCATGTGATTAATACTTGAGAGTCAGTTTCTACTTGTAATGGTTTCAGGTTTCAAGTTTCAAGCTATTGTTAGGTTGAGACCATGGTATAAGGCTAATAATTCAGCTTGCAAAATGTCGGTGTGGAGTAGGTGCTTTGTGTAGCCATATATCCATAAACCTGAAGCATCGTGGAAAAATCCAGCTGCTCCTCCATGATGGGAACATCCATTAAATGCACCATCAATGTTTAATTTAAGGTAATCGATTGGTGGTGGTTGCGTATTGGAAATACTAAATTCCAGATAAAAATAATTAGTGTGACTAAATTACCCTTAATTAAATATTGCAGCATGTGAGGAGTAAACAACTTTTTAGGGATACGTACATAAGGTTAATTTTGGAAAAATAAATTAATTTTTTTCTTGATTATATAAATAGACACTTATTTTGGATCCAAATAAAAAGGGNAGCATTTTAGTAGCCGGGCCTAAAGTTCAGCTCTAGAGCTGAAGTTTTTGTTTTGTAACTCGCGAACTTCAGCTCTAGAGCTGAAGTTTTATAAGCTTTTGTTTAGTAATCAGGAAACTTCAGCTCTAGAGCTGAAGTTTTTGTCTTTGTAACCGGAAAACTTCAGCTCTAGAGCTGAAGTTTGCCAGTTATAAAATAAAAACTTCAGCTCTAGAGCTGAAGTTTTTGTTTAGTAACCCGGAAACTTCATCCCTCTAGAGCTGAAGTTTTTGTTTAGTAACCCGGAAACTTCATCCCTCTAGAGCTGAAGTTTTTGTTTAGTAACCCGGAAACTTCATCCCTCTAGAGCTGAAGTTTTTGTTTAGTAACCCGGAAACTTCATCCCTCTAGAGCTGAAGTTTTTGTTTAGTAACCCGGAAACTTCATCCCTCTAGAGCTGAAGTTTTTGTTTAGTAACCCGGAAACTTCATCCCTCTAGAGCTGAAGTTTTTGTTTAGTAACCCGGAAACTTCATCCCTCTAGAGCTGAAGTTTTTGTTTAGTAACCCGGAAACTTCATCCCTCTAGAGCTGAAGTTTTTGTTTAGTAACCCGGAAACTTCATCCCTCTAGAGCTGAAGTTTTTGTTTAGTAACCCGGAAACTTCAGCTCTCCAGAGCTGAAGTTTTTCAGTTATAAAGGGAAGCTGAAGTTTTTTAAAAAGTGGGTACGGATGCAAACAAAAAGACAAAGGGGCTACAGGTTAAAAAGGGGCGCCCAAATAGGGCGCCCCGTGTAATTTTTACAATAAAAAGATAAATTGGTCACTTATTGTGGACCGGAGCGAGTAAATAATAAAGGAAAATTACCGGCTAAGTCCATTTGTAAATAGCTCATTACAAAAATTGGCCAATTGATAAAATATTACTAATATTAGCCAAATTAGCCAATTAGCTATTTGTAGCCAAAAAAAATCAAAATTTTGCTTTATTTTGAGTGGCTATTATTAGAATAGATTGGGCACAACTTAAGGAGCTTGAATCTTAGTTTTGGGATGATTTGGTGAAGTTTTGAGGTGGTTTGAATTGAAAATTCGAAGTAAAAGCTGAACATGAAAAAAAAAAAATATGTGTTTCACATTATGTATCATTTGTGTATCACATATGTATCATATTTGTATCAATTGTGTATCACATGTATATCCATGTATACCTGTGTGTGAGATACATGCTTGATACATGTTTGATACATGTGTCGCAGAAAATTTTTTTGAACTCGATTTAATTACGAATTTTGATACAAAATCAGTTCAAATCACCTCAAAGCTTCCTCAAATTTTGTATATTGACTTATCTATATATTTTCAACGAATTTCAACTATACCCATTGAAAAAGTTTCTTTTTGCTTAGATTTTTAAAATATTGTATAAATTTTTGTATTTCATCACCTTATTTGCTACCCCGCCCATAAAATTTTCTTTCTGTCTTGTATCTAATGTTGCTAATCACGCTTAAAAATATGGAATGTGATTTTTGCATGTGAAGAAAGAACCCTATTATTTAATGTTTCAATTTTTGTTGGCTAGTTTTGGTAAGTTTATGACTAATGGCTAAAGATTGGTAAGTTGAGATTTATTTGGGACATTTATGTAAGTTTCCCAATAATAAAATTGAGTAGCCTGATGGATGATGGCGTTGGTGCTAATATGAATTTTTTGTACTATTAAAGACATTATTATTACAGTTAGTCCAAATGTGCCATAGGATGATTGGGGTGAGAATGATAGCGGCACATTAATTGTGGAAGTAATTGGTGGGTTGCTTGGGGAAGTGCATAAATCGCCAAATTTTTACGGTATAGCCAGTTTTCAGACTGGTCAATAAAAAATAGCTAGCGTTTATCAAGTCAATGAAAAATAGCCATCGTTTTGCTGCAATAGAGACCGGTCCAACATAATATACTGGAGTTCGGTGCACTTGTGTATGAACTCCAGCATATTATGCTGGACCGGTATACTTTGCTGGCTCCAATATAATATACTGGAGACTGGAGCACTGGTGCTATAAACTCCAGTATATTATACTGGACCATTATACTTGGTGGAACTCTAGTATATTATGCTGGAGTTCTAGTGTATTATGCTGGAACTCCATCATATTATGCTGGAGTTCCAGCATACTATCCTGGAACTCCAGTATAATATGCTGGAGTTCAAGTATACTTATGCTGGAACTCCAGCATAATATAGTGGAGTATTTTTTGGGTTTTGAATAATATTTTCGCTCAGATTTATCTTTACATAAAAAGTGGCTAAATTTCGATAACTTTTGAAATTGGGCTATTTTTGAACGACCAGTTGTAAATCTGGCTATTTTTAAAAATCACTCCATAAATCCCTATCCAATTTTACAATATAAGAAATTTTTTGAACCACAAGGAAAAGTACAAACACAATAAAAAAAGGAGAAAATTAAAGGAATAAATTTACGTTCTAAAAAAATTATGTGGACGTGTGTTTGTTAAAAGTTACTCATCTTCACCATGCTCTCAGCTCATGTTAGCTAAACGGGCGCCAAGTGTGGATGCCATGGCTAGGGGCAAGGTAGAGGAAGAGAAAGACAAGGAAGGTTCCTAAGACACCGATCTCTAACATTAGAAGCTTAGTTATTAACAAATTGAAGGTCGGACAGGCCATGCAGACACCTGAGCAACATGACAGAGTTGGAGAGGGAAAGGGTGAAATCGATCCATCAAATAGCTCAGAAATCAGTAGAAAGCTGGATATAAGCACTTCAATTCAAGCTAAGCAAAGTGAGATGAAAGATACTACTGGATTTGAAGGTAGCTCCAATGGAACAGTAACAGAGGCGGCGGTACAGGTCAAACCAAGCAAGGAGACTGCAATTGAACAAAGAGAGGAAGCTAATGGACCTAGGGATGAAGTGAATTCAGTGGCTAATGAGATGAACCGTACAGATCGAGCGCACAAATTATGATCAAATATGTTCCAACAAAATCGAGCTGCGACTAATGGAATAACTCTGAAATATGTGCTTCCTCTGATTATAAATAGGACAATAATTCTCAAGCCCAAGTCTCCATATTTGGACATTAGCAAGGTATTCTTAACTAATATTCCTCTATGGGTGATTTTTTCAAAATTGCCAATGAGCTGTTAGGGAAATGAAGCTTTAAGTAAAATTGCTAGTGTCTGTTGGGAAACCTCTGTTTGCTGATGAGTGTACCACTAAGAAAACAAGAATATCTTATTCAAGGATGCTTATTGAAGTAAATGTGACTAAAACTTTGCCTACTAAGATTATGGTGATGGATTCTAGAGGAAGAATATTTCAGCAGGATATAATCTATGAATGGAAGCCAGTGTATTGTGACAAATGCCAATTTATAGGGCATATATGTCATACTAATCAAGGACCTAAAGAACAGAAGGAAATACAACCAAAAAAAAGAGGCAAAGAAAGTTACCTATGAGTGAAGAACTAAATGGCTTATTACAAATGATACAAGGAATGTAGAACAGGTACAAGCACGACCAGCTGATATAGAGGTGCTTCAGACAAATTGAGTGACATATAGACCAACAGAAATTCACAAGGAGGGATCCCAACAATGTTCACTAGAGCAAAAGCAACAAGCAAGACAATATCAGTCAATCGGGGATAAAGGGATCACTAACACAGGGACAGTGGAGAAGGGGAAGAACCTAGCCTTGGATTTTAGTCTTGAACACTTTCCCAAGTTAACTCCACAACCTAGTAGAAGTAGTGCAAAAAGGGGAACAACAAGTACAAGGGGAAGTTACCTCATGATAGAGGTGGGGAATCTAAAACTCAATAAATGAAGTGGATAATCTGGAATGTTAGGGGTATCAATAAATGGTATAAGAGGAAGGAGCTGAAGAATTATCTGAAAGACAAAAATATTAAAGTAGCAGGGATCATTGAAACAAGAGTTAAGGAGAATAAGGCTAGAGAAGTTAGTCAGCACATAACACCTGGATGGGAGATAATTAATAACTACAATGCTGCAATAATGGTTGAATATGGGTTCTATGAGATTCTAACTACTATACAGTGAAGTTGATTAAAGCAGAAGCACAGGTTGTTCACTGTATTGTCACAAATGCTAGGAATGATGAATAATATGTAGTCTCTATAATCTATGGGTATAATACAGTAGAAAAAAGGAGGCATTTATGGGAAAATCTAAAAGAAATAGATCAAATGATAGTCATTCCTTAGATAATTGGGGGAGAATTTAATGTTGTTCTACAATTGCAAGATAGAAAGCATGAAAATCCAGTTACAAAAGCTGAAACTAAAGACTTCAGCAATTGTATTCAAGAGTTAAATCTGAATGAACTAAATTGGGAAGGTGATTATTATACTTGGTCCAACAAGCAGAATGATGGAGACAGAATATGGAGCAGAATAGATAGGGTCTTTGGGAACTATGAATAGATGATGCAATGGGGGCATATAGCAACTATGTATGAGCGACCATTTATATCTAATCATGCTCCTATGTGTTTGACATTTAATGAGATTCAGAGAAAAAAAAAATTCCTTTTAAATTTTTTAATGTTTGGGCTGATCATGATGGATTTATATATGAAGTACAACAGATTTGGAACCAGAAGTTTCACAGGCAAAAAATGCAGAATGTATGGATGAAACTCAAAGAATTAATTATAGTATTGAAGAAACTTAATGTAGAGGAATTCAAGTTTATTAAAAAGAAGATAGAGCTGGGCAGAATTGAGCTGGAACATGTGCAAAAAACCATAGATGTTGATAGAAATTATTATATGTTAATGAAAGAGAAGGAGTTGATACATAATTTTGAGAAATGGAGTACGATTGAAGAATGAGCTTTGAAACAAAAAGCCAAGGCAAAATGGATTCAATTGGGTGACTCTAATACTAGATATTTCTCTGTTGTAATGACAGAACGGAGAAAAAGAAAGAAAATTGTAGAGTTGCAAGCTATTAGTGACAATAGGATAACTGATACGAAAAGTATCCAAAGGGAGATAGTTGAATTTTATAAGTCACTGATGGGAACTGCTGCCCAAACACTTCTTGCTATAGATAAAATGGTTATGTTTAATGGAGCTAAACTCACCCAACAGTAAAGAATTGAGTTACGCAGAGATGTGACTACAGAAGAAATATATGAAGGGTTATGCTCTATAGGTGATGATAAAGCACCTGGTATGGATGACTACAATGAATTTTTCTTCAAGAAAGCTTGGCCTATTGTTAAAGATAAATTCATGGAAGCTGTTATGGATTACTTCAAGTCTGGAAAGCTGTATAGAGCCATAAACTGTACAACTACAACTTTGGTGACCAAGGTGTCTAAGACTAAAATTATTAAAGAATTAAGGCCTATAGCTTGTTGCACTGTCCTGTATAAACTGATATTCAAGGTCCTAGAAATAAGGATACAAGGTGTCATCGGTACAATGATCAATGAAGCTCAAGCAGGATTCATACCTGGGAAGAAGATAGCATATAATATCATATTGGCACATGAACTGGTGAAGGCTTATACTAGGAAAAACTTATGACCTAGATGAATGGTTAAGATAGATCTTCAAAAAATATATGATTCTGTGGAATGGCATTACATGAAGAAAGTGATGGAGGAACTATGATTTCCCTAACTGTTCATATCCTGGGTTATGAAGTGTGTCCAGATAGTTAACTACTTAATTGTAGTTAATGGTGAGCCAAAAAAACCTTTTAATGCTGCAAAAGGACTGAGACAGGGTGACCCTATGTCACCATACTTATTTGCCATTGCAATGGAGTACCTAAGCAGAAATCTGGCTAGTTTGAAGGAGGAAAAAGAGTTCAAATATCACCCTAAGTGTGCAAAGCTTGGGATCACTCACCTAAGCTTTGCGAATGACTTGCTACTATTTTGCTAGAGGTGATTTGAAGATAGTGAAAGTAATCCAACAGAAGTTCAATCAATTCACTCAAGTCTCAGGCTTACAAGCAAATCTTAGTAAGAGTGAAGCTTATTTTGGAGGTGTTCCTGTGGCAGAAAGGCAGTAAATCTTGCAGATGCTGGGACTTGCAAATGGTGAACTACCTTCCAAGTATCTAGGAGTTCCCTTATCCACAAAGAAACTAAGTTTAATGCAATGGCACCTCTTATTGATAAAATGATTAAGAGAATTACTTCTTGGACTGCTAAGACTTTATCAAACGCATGGAGAGTCCAGTTACTCCAAAGTGCATTATTTGGGATTCAGGCTTTTTGGGCACAACTGTTTATCCTGCCAACAAAGGTGATTAAATTGGTAGAGGGGATATGCAGGTCTTATGTTTGGTCTGGGTCAAATGAGATCACAAAGAAGGCTTTGATAGCCTGGGATAGTGTTTGTTTACCCAAGGCAGAAGGTGCACTTAATATAGTTAATTTAAAATTGTGGAACAAGGCAACTATTGTCAAAACTTGCTAGGATCTAGCTCATAAGCAAGAAAAATTATGGATCCGCTGGATTCATACTTACTATATCAAGAATCAACAAATGAGTACAATGCCAATATCTCAGCAAACATGTTGGATGGTAAGGAAAGTAATTGAGGCACATAGTGTACTGAAAACTGGGCAGTGTTTACCAAACCAGAAAAAAAGCATGATCAGACAAATATACCTTCATTTGCTTGGTGAATACAGAAGGATGGAATGGAAGTCATTGATGTTTCACAATGCAGCAAGACCAAAGGCAAAGTTTATAATGTGGCTAATGCAGGGAAGATTGATGACATGCAACAGGCTATCAAACTAGAAGATTAATGTTAATACAGAATGTGCAATGTGCAGAAAAGAAGTGGAAACAAGAGATCATTTGTTTGGGCAGTGTGAATATATTACCCAAGTATGGATTAAAATGTGTAGTTGGCTTGGTAGGTAATTTCTGGGAGTTGGCAATTGGCAGCAGTTCCTACAATGGACAATTTCTGAAGCTAAAGGGAAAACTCAGCACGCGCAAGTATTTAGAATGATATATGCAGAAGTAGCTTAGCACATATAGATAGAGAGAAATAGACGTATCTTTGAGAAGAAAAACAGAACATTGGAGCAGATTTCAAAGGAAATAGCCTATATAGTTAGTGTTAGAGTCACTCCTAGAAATAAATCCTTTGTGTATAGCTTATGTTTCTAGATAGCATAGTAAGATGAGTATAGAGAAGAATAGCAAGCTGTGTTAGCTATGCTATAGTTTTGTAATTTCTACTTGGTGATTAATACAATAATTTAATTACCAAAAAAAATGTGACTTTTCCATTGACAACCTCCACGAAGAATGTTATATATGAAAAAAGAGATTATTTCTATTACCAATGGTTTGATAGGGACAAAAACAACTCCAAATTGAAAGACTGCAGTAGTTCAACTTATCAAGAAGTTAGAAGGGTGATGCCATAAATCAATACAACTTTGTCATTTATTCAGCTTATTGTATCTGTTCCGGTGGCAGACTCAAAATTTACATCAAGTGGGTTCAATATGCGAATAAGTATATATACACAGAAGTCAACAAAATATTTTAAAAAATAAATTAAAATACGTTATTAAAACAACACTTTTTGAATATAATTTTCAGATTTTAGTTATGCTAAAAATACCAAAATATTATAGTTTTCTTTCCCTACAGCAACAAAGTGCGCAGCTTCGAACTCATGAGAGTTTACAAAACTCAAACCCAGTTTGCCAATGGCTAGAGGCTATGTTTATTTTAAGAAGATTCACTATACAATTTATATCAGCGTTATATATATATATATATATATATATATATATATATATATATATATATATATATATATATATATATATATATATAAAACCTTAAAACAACTCAGCAAAAGATAACAACATCCTTTCCCCCAAGTGCTATCTTGTAATCTTTTACTTCAACACCACAACCAACATGTAACTAGCCTTAAACACCATCAAAAGGATTTTAAACATACCTTAGGAAATAGATAAATTTCGAACCCCAAGCTTAACTTAGCTCACTATCATCCTGTGATGACCCAAAGGGTCATCACCTGTTTTCCTTATCAGTTCCGTACTTCCGAGGCCTTGAAAACCTTATTTTTATTGCTTCGATTTGCGNATGTTTGCTATGTATTTGTCTGCTGTGTGTCCCTTCATTGTGACTGTTGCTTGGGGACTCAGACTGATAAATGATAGTGAGGAGCGGGTTGCACGCCGCAACAATGACAAATGATACTGAGGATCGGGTTGCGCGCCACAACAATGATAAATGATAAATAATGTGGGTCGGGTTGCACGCCGCAACAATGGTATTTTGGAGCGCGTTGCATACCGCAACAATGGTAATTATGGAGCGGGTTGCACGCTGCAACAGTTGTTGATATCTGTGGTTATGTCTGAATATTGACTTCTTGTTTCATGGTGGACTTTAAGCTGTTTGGTTGTTACTCTGGATTACTGCTAATTGTATTTTCCCATAGCATGTTTCCCCCTCCCATGTTGTAAATTACTTGGTATTCGACTTCCGCTGTATATTTATAACTGCACAGGTTTATGTGGTGTCCAGTCCAGCCTCGTCACTACTTCGTCGGGATTAGGCTAGACACTTACCAGCACATGGGATCGGTTGTGCTGATACTACACTTCTGTGCATTTTTGCACAGGTCCAGATTTTGAGCAGCAGCAGCAACAGTAGTTCGGGAGCAAGATTTTATTATCACGAGACTGAGGTAGCCTTGTAGGCGTCCGCAGGCCCGACGTCTCTTCTTATATTTTTCATTTATATTGTTGCCTCATTGTTTCGAGACAGACAACTGTTATATTTCTTTCAGATCTTTATATGTCGTTTATTCTTAGGGGTTCGTGAGTATGTGACACCAAATCTTGGGTAGAGAATATTGTTGAGCATTTCGTATTTATTTCAGACTTATAAAATTAGACTTCCGCAGTTATTGTTGTTATTATTAATGATGCTATAAATTGACAACAGAATGGTTTTACTAATAGAAACAGTAAGTAAGTTGGCTTGCCTAGCTACCACGAGTAGGCGCCATCACGATTCCGATGGTGGGAAATCCGGGTCATAACACATCCTTATTCACATCACAACACCATAGAGGGGTTATGCTTCACCTTTGGCCAACTTTGATGTTGGATTATGGTGTATCTTTTTGGAGCATTTGGGAAATTATTTGGGAGGGTTTGGAGAGTCTGAGGATGTACGGAGGTAAAAAAATGAGCAAATCTCATTCCAAAAATGAGATAAAAATAAGTAAAGATCTGTCACCACCAATGGGTCCTATAGGGGCTGCCTGCGCAGTCTCGCAAAAACACAAATTTCTCTATACTCGAATGTTGTATCGATTAACGGTTTAGTGATTTAGAAACTAGACTCATAGATATTCAATTTGGTAGGTGAATCATCCCGTAATTCCAAGAATATTGGGAGAAAATTGCAGCTACATTTGACCTAATTTTCAGCACATTTGTGAATGTAACTGATCACGCCCAACTATGCCTTATAAAAGGACACGTGGACATTGTAAATATAACCTGAGTATTTAAGCCCAGAGTCGAATCCACAGAGAATTAACCTATCAATTACCTTTATTGGAATCACTAAATTCTTTATAATCAACTTCCCCAAATGTTGTAAACAATAGTTGATGGTATTTCTACTAACTAAGATTGAAAATAAATAAATAAACAGTTGTAAAATAAATATGCTTGGGTTGTAAAAAATAATGAGAAGGTTCTAAGGTAGTGATTTCCCCTATTGATGGAATTCCTTCCGGTTATGTTTCATATAGATTCACCAAAATATCTCTATTAATCATGAGCACTCTTTTTTACCGTAAATCTCTCCCGAGTAATCGCGATAATTTACTAGACGCACTCTCCCGAGATACACTAGCTGACTTTGTTTATTACAGCTCATTTAGATTACACCCAAGGCTTCGTTATCCCTAATCCCACCTTTAAACCCGCAGTTATATATCCCTCTTATTCTTTGGGAGTGGTGTTGTTCAACAATTACCTAAATATGTACTCTCTCCCGAGTTATGCACACTAAATAGGTACAGCTAATTGAGGATCCTGTCAATTAACTACAATAAACACGTAGTTGAACAAATAGAGATTAACCGACAAACTCTATGAACATAATCAAGAAGTTCATCCTTCAAGAGGTTCCATCAAAACCTTAGATTAAAGTATTTAGCTACTCATAACAACGTAAAGATAAACTATGAAAATATTCATTATGGAAAATTGCTAGAAAAAGAAGAAAATAAAGAACTATGATGTTTTTGGGTGATCTCTCACACTTGTGTATCTTGCAAAAGTACTCTCCAAAACAAATCTGCCTTAATGTGGCCGAATTTCTACATCTTATAAGGGTTTTACACCAAGTTTTCCCGACTTGACACTTTAGTCCCTAACTTTTCCGCGTTCTGCCGTGATCCCACTGCGGTTACGCCAGGACCGCGGCCAAAGTGGTCCTCTGAATCTTTAATAGTGTTCTGCCGCGGTCCTACCGTGGTTACGGTCTGACTGCGGCCGGCCAAGTTCAGCTCTGGTTTTGTCTTTTCGCTTGGTGCACTTCGTGGGCATTGTTTGATTGACCTCCTTTTCTCCGTAATTGATCCCAAACGTGCTCCATCGACTTCTTTTATTGGATATAGCCTGCAAAGCATGAAAAGCACTAATCAAAGCATTTGATTATCACTTTTTACGACAAAGCTATACAAAAAATATGGTTCTTTAGGGTCCAATTATAGTCTAATTCACCTATTATCAATACCCCACACTTAAATCTTTGCTCGTCCTCAAGCAAATTGAACCACACTTCTAGGCCTTTTCTTACATGCATTACCCTTTTTATGTCACACCTGCTATTATGAAAGAACAACCTAAGCAGTGCAACATCCACACCTCAGATGAAGACTCTAATGCCATACCACACTCATGCTTACTCTATGTACTCTAACAGAAGTGAAGACTTGTTTTTTCTTCTTGAGTTAAGTGCCCTCACATCACATTTTTGAGAGAAGTTCCATACACATAAAATCAAAAAACAAGGAACTGTAGAATAAATGAATTCACTTACTCACAGCAAAGAACATTCATATGACACACAGATACACCATAAGCTTGCCCTTAGTGTAATACTCTACTAATCGAATTGTTCAGTCTAAGATCAATAGGGCTTCATTTGGTTGTAATGTAGGCTACGGGACGGGTAGGATGCATTTAGATATAAGAGTGACTACACCTCTCTAAGCACTTTAATACATACATTTTTTCGATTAAACCTCATCCTTATGTCACCCCAAAATTCCACCTTCCATCAATGTAACTACCCCATTCTTCTTTAAGCACACTTGCATCAAGAGCTACCACTTATTGAGGTATTATATATATATTTTTTTCAAGTGGCTCCTCCTTTTCAACACATTGCACCTTTCTCCATATTCAATTTTTTCCACTCGAAAGCCAAACCGACCACCTCACACTTTAAGTTTTACAAGGTTTATAACAATTCAAATGCTAATGAGAGGTGAAAAAGTTCAAATAGATAGTTAATTCAAACACATGGGTAAGGCTTGTAATATAGTTGCCAAAGAAAAAGGATTATAGGCTCAAAGAGGTTAACTATGGTAATATGTACAGGTGGATTAATGATTATATAAGCTACACAAAGAAATCCCTAAATCATCTCTAAGACCAAACAACTTCTATTTCGCTTTGCACACACACGGGGCAAGTTCTAATTATCGCATGCAAGCATAGAATACGTGTATTACCTCACACACACTTGGCATGTAACTCATTCCGAATTAGTTTGTCAACATATTCACATGAGCGTTCATGTAAGACAAGGTGTGCAAAATTAAGGCATAAGATTAAGAGTCTACACATGAGCCTAGATGTCGTACCCTCAAGTTCGTTTTAAGTATTTTCAGGTATGTACACCACGAGATGCATTCTTGCCCTCATCTATCTTAGCCCAAAAGATTCTTAAAATCTATTAAAGAAAAATCTACCTAACCCGGTTCAAGAAAAAAAAACAAAAAATCTACCTAACCCGGTTCAAGAAAAAAAAACCTTGGAAAAGAACCACCGTCAAAAGAAAAATCAAGGGTGAATTACTACACTGCCTAAAAAGAAAATAAAATTAAAAAAAATCTTTTTGGCTTTTTGATTAGACTACTTCCCTCAAAAATACTGTCTAGGTGATCCGTCATCAGGAAGAGTCTCCTACCTTTTCTAGTTTTTTTATCCGACCTTAGCCCTCAAGAAACCCGTCGACAAGTGTCCGTTGTTGGGCCAAGTTGGTGACGTCTAAGCTACATACACAACAACACATATATATATACACTAACCATACATACACTAACCCAAGTCTCCCACCCCACACACAAAGAGTATGGCATGTCCTCATGTCATAAAACAATTAAAGTGCCGAAGGGTAAGAAAACTTACCTGGTCATCAGTCGGAGTCAGAGACGGTGTTGGGATCCACGTTATAGGACCTCCCTATAGCACAGAACCAAGCCATCACCCGGCTCTCAGACCTGGCCTGCCGTCTAGACATGGCATCCAAACTAACATGCAAGCTATCTACCGAGGTGCGAAGTTCTGCCACCTCTTCCTCCATAGAAGGCAACAAGGGTCGGCTAGAGTATGATCTAGAAAACTCCGCCCCAGTTCGGGGTTGCCGTGAGGATCCAACTACATCATAAGACCTCCTGGGTGGTGCCATAGGTGCTGGGTCATCATCATCATCGCCCAGCTCAATGGGCGTAGGTGCATCTCTGCCCATTTTGATCTTTGACGCTCTGAAAGGTGTTTTTGGGGGTAAAGTGCCATCTGTAGGACTGAATGGGACATCAGCCAGCAGACATAACCTCGTCACAAGTGACGGGAAGTAAAACCCCTTAGTCATCAGAGGCGACCGGAGGATCATTTCATCTCAAATGATTTTAGCAACATCAACGTGCTTCATGGTCACAAAGCACCAAACCAATAGAGCCTGTAAGCTGTTCACATCTGTTGTGTTGCCCATGGGCAATAACATGCGGCAAATCATGGTGAACTAACACTTAACTTCCCATATGAACGACTTGGAATTTAGGGTCATATTTTCCTGTATCCAAACTGGCCGTCCCCCTGAACATATGGACTCAATCAGAGTGTCCCAATCGACCCCTGGAGAATTGTGGTAATAATCATTATCACCAGTGAACGGAGGCAGCTGCAGGACCTGGCAAATTTTTGGTACTGAGGCATCTACCACTCTGCCCCGCACAACCACAGAATGGCACATATGTTCCGGGCAGTTCGTGTAGAACTCCCGGACTATCATTGGGTTTGCCGTTTCAGATTCATCGAACAAGAACTCCATCCCCCTCTGGCGAATTTCCTCGTACATGTCCGGTTTTTTGACACTGAGGGCAGCCCTATCAATACCAATCTCTGGGACAAAGCTTTTTGTGGCTTTCGCATGAAACCTATCCTGAGCCTCCTCGGATGTGAACCGGGTGGCATCATAAGTCGGCACGTCGGAAGTGCTTTCCGAGTTCCTACACTTTTTTCGGGCCATAGTACCTGCAATCAATTCATCATAACAATCAGGGTCAACCAAACATGTGCAGTCGGATGGATACTCAGACTTTGCTACCCACTGGCACCAAACAGTTACCTTGTTTTTTTTTTTCAAGCATGGCCAGTATAACTATCTAGTAAGGTGCCAAAGTGGACAACATCCACTATTGAACCCACACCACTATCAATGTTACAATTCCACCATATAAGACCCCCCCCGCAAGCTTCCACCAATAAATACAGTTAAATGCTACCACCACCCACCCCACACAAAAATTATCAACTAGGAATACACCCTCCACACCTACACAAAACACACCCAAACACCAACTACAATACCAAACTTGGAGTCTAAAACCCCATTTCAACCAAAATAAAAAATTCTATACAATAATCACTATATAATGCAAAATACATTCAACACAAGGAAAAGTAGAACAACTTACTTGAGGATTACCACGGAGTCTTGGAAAAAATTTGTAGGGTTGTGGATGGGCAGGGGGTGGGGCATTTTTTATTTTTTTT
>MU772547.1:66563-89958 GCA_026770625.1 Nicotiana glauca | reverse complement strand
TTGGGAAGAAGAAGGAAGGAGAAGAATGGAGAAGAAGAGGGAATTAGAGAAAGAAGAAGAGGGTGTGTGTTTGGTAATGGGAGGGGAGGTAATAGGTTAGGGTAATTGAAGGGGGGGGGGGAAGAGGGGGAAAAAAAGAATAGAATTTTTTTTTGCAAATCGTACCTGGGCCTGGCACGACCTACCGCGGTCCCACCGCAGTTACGCCGCGACCGCGGTGGACCAACTTCAGAGAGGATCTCTGACCGCGATCCCACCGCGGTTACTCTCCGACCGCGGTGAACCAACTTCAGAGAGGGTCTCTGACCGCGGTCCCACCACGGTTACGCCGCGACCGCGGTGGACCTGTTCCTGGATGCCAATTTCGAGGTTCTTTTCATTGTTTTGCCCCTTAGGCACTATTTTTACCTCTTTTAATGCCTACCTTACCCATGTTATGCCCAGGCTCGTGATGCAAAGTCCTTTGCACTAACCTGCATATATACAACATGTTAGAAATTCTACTCTCTTGGGTTGCCTCCCATGAAATGCCTGATTTAAAGTCGCGGCACGACGCAACACGAGCGCAAGATTCGCTCAACCTCTTTTTTTATATTTTTATTTATATGACATTACAGAATACACTTACAACACATTCATGGGTTGCCTCCCATGCAACGCCTGATTTAACATCACGGCACGACGCACGTGAGCGCATTTAAGGATCGCTCGACCTCTGAGGTTTAGTCAGGTGGATCTCAGACCCTTACTTTGGTTCGTTCATGCCCACATATAGTTTAATCTCTGCCCATTGACTCTAAATGTACGAGAGTCTTTCTCAGCAGCGATCTCTACAGCACCTGAAGGGAATACTTCAACCACTCGAAACGGTCCAGACCATCTTGACTTAAGCTTATCAGGGAACAACCGCAATTTTGAGTTATAGAGCAATACCATGTCCCCGGGTTTGAAATGTCGCTCAACAATGTTCTGGTCGTGTAAACTCTTCATTTTTTCCTTGTACAATCCCGTGCTCTCAAAAACAAGATGTCTGAACTCGTCAAGCTCATGCAATTCAGTGATTCTAGTTGTGCCTGCAACTTCAATATCTAAGTTCAACT
This sequence comes from Nicotiana glauca, assembly GCA_026770625.1. Lineage (NCBI taxonomy): Eukaryota > Viridiplantae > Streptophyta > Magnoliopsida > Solanales > Solanaceae > Nicotiana > Nicotiana glauca. The sequence goes on along the minus strand of MU772547.1, from coordinate 88,858 downwards.
GCTTCAATGCCCACCATGCTTTATGTTCAAGTTCCACTGGTAGGTGACATGCCTTTCCAAACACCAACTTATACGGTTACATACCAATTTGTGTTTTAAACGCGGTCCTGTAGGCCCAGAGTGCATCATCTAGCTTTCTCGCCCAATCAGTTCTTGTGGCGTTCACAGTCTTGGTTAACACACTCTTTATCTCTCTGTTGGACACTTCAACCTGCCCACTAGTTTGCGGGTGATACAGAGTAGCCACCTTGTGGTGTACTTCATACTTTGCAAGCAACTTTTCGAAGGCTCTATTACAGAAGTGAGTGCCTCCGTCGCTGATAATCGCTCGTGGTGTCCTGAATCGGGTGAATATGTTCTTTTTCAAAAATCCCACCACCACTCTTGCATCATTAGTGGGCAACGCAGTAGCTTATACCCACTTGGACATGTAATCCATAGCAACAAGTATGTATTTATTTCCAAAGGAGCCGACGAAGGGACCCATGAAGTCAATCCCCCAAACATCAAACACTTCCACCTCTTGAATCAGGTTCATGGGCATCTCGTGGCGACGGGAAATGTTCCCAGTCTGCTGACATTCATTGCAACCCTTCACCCATAGGTACGTATCTCTAAACACTGTTGGCCAAAAAAATCCGGCCTCAAGCACTTTCGCAGCTGTCCTGACCCCTCCAAAATGTCCTCGATATGCCGATGTGTGACACGCCTACAAAACAGAAGATTGTTCTATCTCGGGGACACACCTCCGGATCATATTGTCAACACATATTCTAAACAAATAAGGCTCATCCCAATAATACATGCGGCTATCACGATAAATATTTTGTCTTTGGGCAGATGAAAGGTCATGAGGAACTATACTACTGGCCAGGTAATTAGCAAAGTCTACATACCATGGCGCTTCCTCAAGATTAGTAGCGAGCAGTTGCTTGTCTGGAAAGGTTTCTAGGATCTCTTCGACCTCGATTGATTTTTCAGCTCCTTTAAGTCGTGATAGATGATCAGCGACTTGATTTTATGTGCCCTTACGGTCATGAATTACGAGGTCGAATTCTTGCAACAGTAGCACCCAACGAATCAGACGCGACTTAGACTCCTTCTTCTCAATTAAGTACCTGAGAGCTACATGGTCAGTATATACAATTACCTTGGAACCAATCAGATATGATCGGAACTTGTCAAAAGCAAACACCACGGCCAACATCTCCTTCTCAGTCACAGTGTTATTTAGCTGGGCTCCACTCAGCATTCTACTAGCATAGTATATTGGATGCATCAGCTTGTCTTTCCGCTGTCCCAGCACTGCCCCCACTGCGTAGTCACTAGCGTCACATATGAGTTCGAACGGTTGCTCCCAGTCGGGGGCAACTATGATAGGTGCTGTGACTATCCTTTTTTTCAGCTCCTCAAATGCTACCATGCAATAATCAGAAAACAAGAAAGGGTGATCTTTTTCTAACTACTTACAGAGAGGGTTGGAGATCTTTGAGAAATCTTTTATGAATCGCCGATAGAAACCGGCATGCCCGAGGAAGCTTCTGATTGCTTTGACCGAAGTTGGAGGGGTATATTTTCTATCACATCTACCTTAGCACGATCCACCTCAATTCCTTTGCTTGACACCCGGTGTCCCAAGACTATGCCCTCTTGTACCATAAAATGGCACTTCTCCCAATTCAGAACCAGGTTAGTCTCGATACACCGCTTCAGCACACGAGTCAGATTTATCAAGCACTCATCAAATGAGTCCCCACCACTGAGAAGTCATCCATTAACATCTCCATTATATCCTCTACCATGTTAGTGAATATGGCCATCATACACCGTTGGAATGTGGCGGGTGCGTTGCATAGGCCAAAGGGCATCCTCCGAAAGGCATAAATGCCATACAGGCAAGTGAAAGAGGTCTTCTCTCTATCCTCCGGTGCAATGGAGATCTGATTGTACCCGGAGTACCCATCCAGAAAATAGAAATGTAACCTCCCTGCCAATCTGTCTAACATCTGATCAATGAAGGGAAGTGGGAAGTGGTCTTTCCGGGTGGCTAGATTTAACTTTCGATAGTCCATGCAAATTTTCCAGTCCGTGACGGTTCTTGTAGAGATCAATTCATTCTTATCATTCTTGACTACCGTCATGCCACCCTTTTTAGGAACACATTGAACTGGGCTAACCCAGCTGCTGTCAGAGATTGGGAAAATGATTCCCGCATCTAACCACTTGATTACTTCTTTCTTCACCACTTCCTTCATATTTGGGTTTAGCCTTCTTTGGTGTTCCCTAGAAGGTTTGTGTCCCTCTTCCAGTAGAATTTTGTGCATACAGTAGGCGGGATTGATCCCCTTTATGTCTGCCATGGTCCACCCAATGAGTGTCTTGCTCTCCTTAAGTACCTGCAATAGTTGTTGAGCCTGCATATCTACAAAACTAGATGAGATAATAACATGTAATGTGGAGTTAGGTACAAGAAATTCATACCTGAGATGGGTGGGCAATGGCTTTAATTCCAGCTTTGGTGGTTCTTCGATGGATGGCTTGGCTAGAGGAGTTTCTCGATTTTCCAAGTGCAAGGGCTCAAACTCTAGGGTTCTATCCCAAAACCCTCTATCCTCTAACGCCAACACCCATTCCGCCAGATCCTCTCCATTTACCTCATCAGCAAGGGGGTCTCAATAGTCAGCCTTTTATCATCCGTCTCTACAATTACATCCACGACATCAATAAAAGAGCAATTGGTGAATTCACTTGGTCGCCTCATAGATTTCTGCACATTGAATGTTATTTCTTCATCGTTCAGTCTCATCTTGAGCTCCCCAGTCTCACAATCAATTAGATCTCTCTCCGTGGCCAGGAACAGTCTTCCTAAAATTATAGGAATTTCTTCATCTACCTTACAATCTAGGATTACAAAATCTACAGGGAAAATAAATTTCCCTATTTGAATCAGCACATCGTCTAGGATTCCAGAGGGTTGTTTCACAGTCCTGTCAGCCAACTATAACAACATAGAGGTGGGTCTAGCTGTTCCAATTGCCAACCTCTTATAAATTGCTAGGGGCATAAGATTGATGCTGGCCCTTAGATCACACAGTGCCTTAGCAAAAGTAAAATTACCAATAGTGCATGGGATTGTAAAGCTCCCTGGATAAGACAACTTTTCCGCAATTGGTCTAGTCACCACAGCACTACAGGTCTGAGTAAGAGTAACTGTGGCCAAGTCTTGAAAATCAAACTTTCAGGACATCATGTCCTTCAACATTTTTGCATACCCAGGCATCTCCTTCAAAGCTTCAATCAATGGTATATTTACCTGGATTTGCTTCAGCATGTCAAAGAACTTCTTGTATTGCTCCTCCTTTTTGTACTTAGCCAGCCTTTGGGGGAAGGGTGCAGGGGGTTTCTTCTTCCCAACAAATTGGGACTAATCTTTATCAGCTACTACATCAACTACTGGCTCATGTACTGTTTCGGCTTATTTTTCGGTCTCATTCTGAATGCTATTTTCTTCTTGAGCAGGCTGGACTGTTACCTATGTCAGTTTCGTTGATTCATCCAGCTCGATGGGAACTGGTATGAGTGTCTCAGCCTGTCTCGCTTCTCGAGCCCTTTCTTACTCTACATCCAGATCTCTGCCATTACGTAGACTCACCGCCATCAGTTGCTTCGGTCCCTGATCTTTTGGATTTATCTGGGTGTCTGCAGGTAGTGTCCCATGAGGACGATTGTTCAGAGACATCGAAATCTGGCCCACCTGTACCTCAATATTTTTGATTGCTGCATCATGTGCATCGACTCTCTCATTAATTTTTGCATTAGACCCAATAACCTGCTACATCATTGCTTCAAGTCCAGCAAACCCATCTTTCTACCTTCCACCATGCTGCTGCTGAGGTGGGTGATACCCCTGCTGCTGATTCTGATTATTGTATCCCTGTGGTCGTGGGTAATGTGACATATTGTTGGGGGGTCTCATACCTTCCATGTTCCCAGTGTTGAACCGTGGCTGTGCTGGCCTGTACTGCTGATTTTGTTGACCCCAATTCTGACCACCCTGTCTCTGGCCGCCATAATTAGACACTTAGTTCATGTCTTCAGGGTAGTGATGATGATCGTGTTCTGCATTCCACTAATTACCAACTGGCTAACTAATGCAAGATGCGAACAAGCCCCCATTAGTAGTATCAACAATATGTACCTGTTATTTCTGCCTTGACTCTTCCACCTTTTTGGTGGGTATGCTCATCTGTGTCAATAAGGTAGCCATATTTTCAGCCATAGAATTGGATGGATCTAAAGGCACTGAGTGCACCAATGGAGTGATAGGTGCATTTCTGGTTATCCATCCCAAATACTGTGCCATCTTGTCGATCAGACTCTGGCCCTCTCTCCATGTTTTGCTCAAGAATGCCCCACCAGCTGAAGCATCAACAATGTTCTTTACACTATCTGACAATCCCTAGTAGAACTGCTACCCAAATATTAGATCTGGAACACCATGGTGTGGACATATGACCCAGCATCCCTTTAAAATTCTCCCATGTTTCATGCAAAGTCTCCATCGTTCTCTATTTAAAGCTCAAAATCTCATCAATTTGTTGAGCAGTCTTGTTGGGTGGGTGGAACTTGTTGTGAAAGTGCTTGACTAGTTCATCCCACGTTGCTATAGAATTTATGAGGAGTGAATTCAGCCAAATCTGGGCAGCTCCTGTCACTGAGAATGGAAACAATAACAATTTGATTGCTTCCGGAGTTATATTGGGTTGCCTTTGGGTTTTGCAGATAGACAAGAAATTCTTCAAGTGTTGCTGAGGATCTTCAACTTGTGACCCCGAAATAGTCCCTTATTCTGCAACAAGTGCAGCATGTTATTTGTGATTTGGAATGACTCAGCCTGTATCTGCGGGACTACTATCGCTGTGGATAGATTATCAGTTGTGGGTTGTTCCCAGTCATAAAGAGCAGCCTCCGGCACTAGCGCTATTGGTACTACTGGGTTTCCCTGGTTATCTCCCATGATTGGTTCGAATTGTGCAGTTGTTGGTTGTTGTTTGTTTTTTCGGTTGGCCCGATTCAAAGCCCAGAAAACTTTTTCGGGATCTGATAATGCTTCTAATACTTCACCAGATCTCGATGAGTTTCTAGGCATGCACCTGTGCAACCAAGTCAACAAACATTAAAATTTCAATGTAAAAATTGGGTATAGAGAAAACTCACTACACTAAGAATTTTTGTACTTCTTTCAATTGTAATTGATAACACCGTTAATTCCCGGGCAACGACGCCAAAATTTGATCACGCCCAACTATGCCTTATAAAGGGACACGCGGACGTTGTAAATATAACCTGAGTATTTAAGCACAGAGTTGAATCCACAGAGAATTAACCTATCAATTACCTTTGTTGGAATCACTAAATTCTTTATAATCAACTTCCCCAAATGTTGTAAACAATAGGTGATGGTATTTATACTAACTAAGATTGAAAATAAATAAATAAACAGTTGTAAATTAAATATGCTTGGGTTGTAAACAATAATGAGAAGGTTCTAAGGTAGTGATTTCCCCTATTGATGGAATCCCTTCCGGTTATGTTTCATATAGATTCACCAAAATATCTCTATCAATCATGAGCACTCTTTTTACCGTAAATCTCTCCCGAGTAATCGCGATAATTTACTAGATGCACTCTCCCGAGATACGCTAGCTGACTTTGTTTATTACAACTCACTTTAGATTACACCCAATGCTTCGTTATCCCTAATCCCGCCTTTAAACCCGCAGTTATAGATCCCTCTTATACTTTAGGAGTGGTGTTGTTCAACAATTACCTAAATATGTACTCTCTCCCGAGTTATGCACACTTAATAGGCACAACTAATTGAGGATCCTGTCAATTAACTACAATAAACACGTAGTTGAACAAATGGAGATTAACCGGCAAACTATATGAACATAATCAAGAAGTTCATCCTTCAATAGGTTCTATCAAAACCTTAGATTAAAGTATTTAGCTACTCATAACAACGTAAAGATAAACTACGAAAATATTCATTGTGGAAAATTGCACGAAAAAGAAGAAAATAAAGAACTATGATGTTTTTGGGTGATCTCTCACACTTGTGTATCTTGCAAAAGTACTCTCCAAAACAAAACTGCCCTAATGTGGCCGAATTTCTACATCTTATAAGGGTTTTACACCAAGTTTTCCCGACTTGACACTTTAGTCCCTGACTTTTCCGCGTTCTGCCGCGGTCCCACCGCGGTTACGCCAGGACCACGGCCAAAGTGGTCCTCTGAATCTTTAATAATGTTTTGCCGCGGTCCTACAGCGGTTACGGTCTAACCGCGGCCGGCCAAATTCAGCTCTGGTTTTGTCTTTTCGCTTGGTGCATTTCGTGGGCATTGATTGATTGGCCTCCTTTTCTCCGTAATTGATCCCAAAGGTGCTCCATCGACTTTTTTCATTGGATATAGCCTGCAAAGCATGAAAAGCGCTAATCAGAGCATTTGGTTATCACTTTTTACCACAAAGCTATACAAACAATGTGGTTCTTTAGGGTCCAATTATAGTCTAATTCACCTATTATCAGTAACTTATGATGACCTTTGCCAACTTTTGTTCCATAATTCACTTGACTTCAAAACATAACACACGAATATCAAATGACTAAAATAAATCAAAACATAACCTCCTTATCATGTTGAGCACCCTAGCCTCATCCCAAAAGTACATGTTAAACATTCCCAACTTGTCAACTTTCGACGAGACTTATTTTCTTCAATTCGTTAAGCTTCTAAACTTTCCAACCCTCATGGTACTAGTTGTAACCTCTATGGTAACATGATTAACTTACTTTATGTACTTTTAAAGATGACCTCATTTCTGAGCTTCATCAATTGACTTACAACGTAATCTTACGTATGAAAACTTAGGGTGTAACATCATTTCCCCTTTGGAACATTCGTTCTCGTATGTTTACTGATGCGATTATCGGTATCATAAACTATAGCTCTTAAAAATACCTTAATATTGTACTTTCCATCTAGGCAACTGTTCTATGAATAAATTCAAGGCCAGGGAATTCCTCCCTCTAGGCCTCTTTCTCACACCACGACCTGTGGTCAGAATTCTTCCAATCTCGTAACTGTTGCTACCTTCTATCATGCAACATGTATGACTCTAACCTTGTATGTGTGCCTATGTGACTTTTCTCTCGTTTTTCCTCGAGCTTTTACCAATTTCTAGGCCTCACTTTGTGAACATATACAGAGCTTTGACAAAGTTGTCCTTCTAGAAATTTATAGGTGTAATGAAATTCTTCGCTTGGTACTTTGTCGAACTTACGACTATTAAGATATCTTGTTTCATAGCCTCAGTTATCTCTGCTTATGGCTTTAATACATATAAGTTAGGTCATGCTATACCATAACTCTTATTTTAGTTTATTATTACCTAGGTTTGCTACCCAACTCCAGGTTACTTTCTCGGTGCTTATCTTATATGTATAAATATATTTCCTTTAGTTCTTCCTCATTACTATTCATCGTAAGAATTACGGACTAATATCATCTCCTACTTTGTAACTTTTATCCATCCGCTATTGATTCACCTTAATTTTGATCCATAATCTACCATTGATAACTTGAAACCTCTTATGTAATACATTTTCACTAAGGCTCACGTCGTATCAGGGAACATTTGAAGTGATTTGCCTGATCTACCTATGGACAATACTATAGTTTAATAATCGTATTTCATATCATCCCAACGTGATTCATCTTATGGGGTATTCTAGTCCCATGCAATTCATGAAATTCCCTTTCTTAAAATCATTACTCAATCAAAGGCCTAAACGTCATCCTCCTATCTATCACCATTACACCCTTATTCTACTACCAGGGAAGCATTTCATCTTTTCTAATTGCTCCTAGTCTTAGACTCTCCGAGTTTATTCAGGTTGTACCGAGTTTTTTATAACTTACGGAAACCATAAGTTCTCTTGTTTTGATGTGTTTAATCCCGAGGACTTACCTATTCTTGTCACCTTCTCACTCACCTTTTCTTATTCTTACTCCTATCTACCTAAAACCTTGTCACTCTATGGTACTTTATCTTGCGACTTACACATATCTATTTATACTACTTGCAACCTTCCTTTAACTTGTTAGCACCAAAGATTTCCTTTCGTGCCTTATTAGTTGTCTATAAATGTAAGCTAGTCATTCTGCCTCTTGTTGCATGAATAATTGGCTTATCTTATTGCCACGAATACTGGAATTTCTTATACCTCGTATGATCTCAAATATCACCTTTGATTTTTTTCATTCGTTAGCTATGATAGGTGCCTTTTTCTTATGGAGTGTATACAATATTGTAGTGACATTGTTGTTACAAGACCATTTCTTCTTCAAGTTACTATGCTTAGGTTGAAATCTTTTTTGTTATTTCCTCTGTGAGTCTTTCGTTATAGTACTTAGGGGAGACCCTCTGACTCTTATAAAGCCGCAAACTTATTACATCATATACTTGATGGAATTTTTGATGTTCTTGATCGCCTATAATTATCCTTAGTTACTTAACTCCGCACTCTTATGCTCGTATGGTTACTTCTGAACTGAAATTTTGAATGTCTCCCCAGTGGCACTCTTTTTTATTTCCATAACACCTGTAATACCTTTAACTACCCCAACTCCTATTTGGATATTTCTCAAGGATCACGAAGTCATCATATTTGCGAGACCGAATTCCCTATGTTGGGTTTCACTACGTTTATCTTGCACGATTTATTGATTTATTTGTATCTCTTGTCTAGCCATAACTAGACACTTCTTGAATAACAACTAACTACTCATTGGTCTATTCTCATATCTATATTCCACGTAATCTTTCTTGGGTTATTTTCTTTGTCTTAACTTACCTCTCGTACTGTCTTCTTATGAACCAAGTGTCCATTCGAACTTATTTACCAATTAACATCTTTGTCGGGAACCCTTACTACTTCTTACCAGCGTTGTGCTTGTATATCGTTCAGGATTTGTGATATATATGTAGGATCTGAGTAAATTCAATCTCACTCCCTTTGCTTTTATACCATATTTTTCCTTTGCTATTCCATTGTTACCTCATCAGCTTTGGCGTCTTTTCACATCTTCACTGACATCTTACTCATATTGAAGTAACCCTTCTGTACCAAGGATAACTAAATTTCTTATGCACAAGGGTGGCACCTAGTGTAACTGGCACACTTAGTTCCTTAAGCTTAACTCTGCTCACAGTGCTTGCTTTAGGGAAGCGTATTCCTGAAAGAACTTTAAAGGTTATTCTTCTGTTGTCTATTCTATTATTGCTGGAATGCGATCCCAGAAATTCTCACGATGCCAACTATTATCAAATTTTCAGTCCCTAATTCATGTTCGATTTTATCTTTTTTACTAGACCATACTAATTTCTATAACTAGAGGGTCTAAATTAGCCTTATGGTAATCACGTTAGAGTCACCAACTCATTTCTCAGAATGAGGATATGACCTTTGGCACATACACTTTTATTGTCTTAAGGCCTATTTCCTCTTGTACTTTCCTTCACTAAATAGACTTTGTCATCCTGTCATATTTTGATTTACCGTTATCACCCATTTATCAGATATTACTCATAATGCTTCGTTTACTCTCTTCTTATTATCCTGCTAATATCGTTGTCTATTACCTTATTCTAATAACTTCAACAAAATATTCTTTTAGCTCCCCTTGCTCCATCTCACTAGCTCTTCGAGTCACCTAACATTCTATTTTTACTAGGGGCAGGAGTCGTACTAAGTTAAATATTTATTCCTTTTAGGATTCCACTGCATATCTTCTGAAATTTCTGAACATTCTAGTATTCATTTCTAACTGTACTATTTTTGAGTGCACCATCTAGGTTTCTCCCAAGGAGAAATATTATCGCATTTGCAATATTCTTCGGAAATGTCAGCTAACGCTTACAACCTATCCACCATTTTGGGTTACTCTAACTCCAACTAGATCTTGATATCCCATCTTTCTCTTAAATTATATCTGTTAGCTCCCATAGGGCATAACTAAGATGGGTATGGGCTACTGTACATACCTCTATTACTTTTGCAGGTAACCCAGAATGCTTATATTTCTCTGCCTGAATTACAAATACTGCTAATCTTCATTAACTAGGTGCCTCGTACACTTCTTCACCTTGTTTCTTTTATTTGTTGAAACTTGTACCTACCTTCTAATTCCATTATTTCATTTTAAACCATATGTGGATGGATATTCATGCCTTAGTGCTCCCTATCAAGAAGCTTACAAATCTTAGTACACACATAATCTACTAAAGACATTACATTTACTCATAATAAGAATGATGCAAAATCGAGTTCCTTTGATCAATTCTTCCACGGCCACATTCAATCTCTTACCAACTTTTTTTGTGAATGTAGGTATCGTTGTATTACGAATAAAGTAGAATTTAGGAGTTTGAATTCTTACAACTGAGCTCTACCACACGATCTAGAGTAAGATCAAAGAGTGACATTCCTAAATTTCCTATAGCCTTATACTTATATGTGGTGCATAACATACCCATAAATAAGACTCTACTAGACACAACTTGTAGACTCCTTAGGATAAAACTGCTCTAATACCAAGTTTGTCATGCCCCAAACCTGGTGAGCGTGGCCAACACCTGGTGTCATGCTTGGACCGAGCGTACCACTGCAACTGTGAACTGTGGAGGGGTATCCCTCAACTTAAGCTGACGAGACCTACTTGAAAACTGACAATACCAATCGAGGCTGATGGGGCCTTATTCTGAATCATCTAAAAATAATAACTATGTAGGCCAACTGGGCCGCAATGAGTGTCTACAACCAGCAATACCAAATTGAACATGTACACATGGCTGGAAAAGCCACAATACTAACATACAAAATACACAAGACTCATTTACAAGCCTTTAGAGATAACTTAATTGTATCATGGTCAGCACAGGGCCTCGCCCTACCCATCAAACCTGTATATATAAAATGGACTCCAAGGTCTAGGCTAGATAACTCCGAGGAAGTGGGTCTTACTAACCAAGCTGATGTATGATTTTGTTTACTAAGAAAGTCTATCCAGCTGTCTATCAGGACCTATAGGCACGAAATGCAGTGTCTCCAGGCAAAAAGAACGTCAATACAAATAAAGTATCGAGTATGTAAGGCATAAAAAGTAGTATATAAAAGACATGAAAGAAACATGGAGTAAAATACTAAACCTGTAAGTCTGAATAGCTCTGTGAATTATGAAACAATATAATGTCATGCATATGCTTATAAATGTCATATCATGCATACGTATATAATATCATCAAGCCTCTAAGGGCATCCTATCATATTATCTCGACTTATGTGGGGAAAATCATTAACGTATACCGGCTGATCAGGTGGCGGTGCGTATATAACGTCATAACCTTTACCCATACACCATATACATATAATATACGCGTGTATAACTCCATCTGGTCATGGGTCAGTGTACATGTATAAATGAATGCAATGCAAAGGAAATAAGTCGATAAGATCTCTTGGATGCCATAAGATTAATATTCCTTCGGTTAATATCATGAAATAAACCTTATCAACTTATGTATTTTACGAGACCCATGAACATGCAATATAATAATAGGACACATGAAAAATCAAGAACATAGGCATCCATAGTAGCTCTAAGAATTATGTCATTTATGAAAGTTCTGCATTTGCTCGTTTTGTTTGTATCATATGGATCATGCCAACAACAAAGAAGGGATAGACTAACATATCTTAACCCCGTTGAGTCCTTAATACATTCCAAGTAATTCTTCAAATAACTTAACTCAATCTACCATAGCATAAGGAAATTCAAAATCAGTGCTGAGTAAAGGCCTAAGTCCGTAACTTAAACTAGTAGCTCATTCAAATTTGGGTAGCATATCCCCTGTAACAAGGGCCTCCTCTAATACCAAATAACAACAAAAACAACTAGAGCAATCCAACAACATATAAGTATCAATAACAAGACACCATATAACAACAACAAGTTACAACTACTTCACGACGAGCGACAAGCTCTGATTTGAATCCGTAGACCCCATATCACCCCTTATAGACTTCTTAATTTAACTTAAAAGTATCATTAACAATGATAATTCATTCATCATTGATTTCATCCTCATACCATCCTTAAGATTTTCTGAAATTAAGATCTCAAAGACAAGAGTAAAGCAGAGCGTGTTGTGGAAATTTGTATCAAGTTTCCACTATTATCCTTAGCCCCACGCTGTACTCCAAATTGTTTACCCTAAAAAATGATAACAATTAAATTTATAAATATTTTTTAAGGATATGTGTATTAATTCAATACAAATAATAAATTTTGTTAGATTACATAGATAAAAGATGTGATAAATTGTCAAACTAATTGTGGGGAGTGAACCCAGACTCGGTAACAGCTTTAATATAGTGCTTGACTTCGATCCTGGTCTCGTAATAATGAAGAACTGATGAACAATAGTAAGAACTTTGAATAGCAGAGAAAATAAGAATACAATTACTTTGATATGCGTGTTACAATGATCCTAATGAGTAGTCAAACTCCCCTTTATGTAGTAGGGGAGTTTTACCCAAAGTACAATTCTATAAAAGGTAAAATCTCCCATTTTACTAATCACTGATCTTCTGTCGCTACGTATCGAGATTCACGCCATGACATCCGGCTGGGCACGGATATCATGGCCCTTTGTTAGTCATGATCGGTTATCTGATAATGCTCTCCGAAGTTTAGGGATTCAAATCAGACCTGGGGGCGTGGCCCCAATTCGTTTGAGGGCGGGTGTTTTGCCCGGACCTCGATTCGAGGGGCTCCCTACCAAAGGCGGATCCACCTTAGAGCCTATGGTGCACGTGCACCCATCCTTTTTGGCTTTAAGAGTAGATTTTTTGTACATTTTTTTTGAAAGGCTGGTTCTTTATTGAAGTGTGAACCCATGGTGAAAAACAGACAGTGGGTCCCTTTTCTTTTTCTCTCTGATGCTAGGTGCCTTACTGCTTATTTCATAGAGCTTCTGCGAATTTACTAATTTTTTTCTCAATTTTCTTTTTCTTTTATCATTCTACTTTAAAAAAAAAATCTTTTTTCCCTTTCTTTTTTGAATCCTCTATCTTCGTTACTTCATCAGATCCACAATTGAGCTTTTTCAAACTAATTCCATTCCTCTTTTTTTTTCTCTTTCTTTTCCGAGCCTTTTTTTCCTTTTCTATTTATGTTTGTTTTCCTAATTTGCTTGACTCCGATTGAACTTTATTTCTCCAAAGCTCCATGGTAAACGACAAAGGTTTAGGAATTAGCTATTGCTTCAATTAAATTAGTGTTTATCCCTATATCTTGAGCACTATAAATAATTTATGTGATTATAAAATTTAAGTTACAACTCGTTGAGTCATATTAAATTAATTTTAATGTGATTATTGGATTTTTTCCTCCAAAATTTTCACAACTAGATAGAGTTTTTATTTTATATTTTGGACATACAAGCAATTTATTGATTAAAAGTTAATTNAGTTACAACTCGTTGAGTCATATTTATATTAATTTCATTGCGATTATTGGATTTTTTCCTCCAAAATTTTCACAACTAGATAGAGTTTTTATTTTTATATTTTGGACATACAAGCAATTTATTGATTAAAAGTTAATTATATGCTCTAGGATTTTTGTTATTTTCTTGCACTTAATTTGCAATATAGTAACAAGTAATCACCACTGATATTATCAATAAAATAAAGATACGTATATATATATATATATATACCAAATAATAACTTTTTAAATATTTTAATTTTTTCACAAAACTTGACATTATTATCAACATCAATTTTACTTAAAAATTAGTAGTGCATCCATGGTGTTCAAATCCTAGATCCGCCTCTGCTCCCTGCCTCGATTCCGGTTCCTTACAGTCACATCTCTGCTCCATTCACTTCATCGATAACCGAGACGTTGAACATGCTCACTTTCACCCGTATACAATTATAATTAAAAATTATTAAAGCAATACAATCTGATATGTCCATACAAGCCTGATCATAGCGTATCGCGCGAATACGATTGCTGATTATTAAGAGCACCGTAAGATAACATTTAGAAAAGTAGTAAGGGATTAAAGTTTGATCCAATGTATAGGCGCGTCGCATGCAACTGCAAAAAGCGTGCCAGAAAAAACTACCATCTGTTTAACATTACATCAGATACTTTTGGAACGTGATAAAATGTTCTCAAAGTTTACCAAAATTACAAAAATACGAATGACGTCTAATGTAATAAAGATATTACTCATGGTTATAAATATCTGCCAGAAACAGTGAGTTGAACTGTTACACGATAAGCAAGGGCAAAAGTGTCTGCGCAATAAAAAGCTAATAATGCATGCACATCAACCTAGTTAGTTGGACCAAGTAAAACAACTAATACACTTGTATTAAAAAAAAATTCGTTTCATCTGCTAGCTGGCAAGACAACCATGACCCGCTTCAAGCCTCTTTTATATAGTATATATGTTGACAAAAATGCGAAACACGTTGAGACTGAACTACTTCATATGAAACATAATTACTAGAATAGATGTTTCTAAATTTTTGTGAGAAAGAAATTCCTAGTGATAGAAAATGAGAGAATTATCACTCTTCGGAATGAGAGAATAATTTATATTTCTTTGCTGAGATGATAATGGTACGTGCTCCTCCTATTGGTGCCAAAATGGTTATGCTCACGCCAATAATAATTGAAATCTGTAAACAAAGTAAAAGAAATGAAAGTGAACATAGAGAACATAGTGGCATGTTAACTATCATGTGCGTCACAAATCATGTTGACTAATAAAGTAGTATAAAATACGTTATCTGTATTGAGTTATTAGTACATCATGAATAAATAAAAAAAACATGTTTCTTTTATGCTGTTAAATGTTTTAGTTCGTGATGTTATTATAGTATAATATTTGACAATCATCAAATGCTATCCACAACATAATAAGAGAATATATGACTTTGTTTTGTATCAAAAAGATGATGAATGCATTGTTTTGCAGTATTATTTGATTATTTGAGATAGCATATCCTACAAGCTAGTCTGTCCTATCTTAGGGCAAACATTATACAGTTACATAGTTTAAGTTTTCTTTAAATATTTATTTGGAAAGCAAATGAAAACAAAAACTTACCCAAGAAGCGATCCAATGAATGCTCCACTTTTTAGGTTTCTGGCTGACAAGCCACATCATGCATGGGAGCTGCAATATATACAATTAATAAAGATATTGGTTAGTACTGCTTTGCTTAAAGTAGTTACAAATTCTATAGAAAGATAGGATAGAGATCGCACAAAAAATGATGTGGAAGAAAATGCCAGTCCTCCGAAAAATCCCAACAGCCCTCCGAAAAAGGGAATGCAAATTCCGATGAACATCGTGAGAACTGCATAACAATTGATACAAGTGTTGAAAAACAGGAATTAGTTACCAGCACATTTGCTATCTCTTTTTTATTTTATTTTTAACAATATTCCATAAAGCCACGAAAGATAAATTTTACTTACCAACATAAATGCTTCGGGCAATAAGGCGAAGAGGCCGCCCAGGAGTGAAATGACGCTTTTTAACCAAGAAAGATTCGATCGTATCAAAAACAGGCATTGCAAAAACCTGAGATTAAAAAACAAAATGGTAACGAACACGAAACATTTGACCCAATATTGAAGATAATTATCTTCTGGCAAAGGCATCATAATATAGTTTCAAACCATCACCTGATAGCTTCCAAGAACATGCAAAAACACCATGAAGTTTGCAAGAGAAATTAGCCAATTTGGGTGTTCTAGTGTAACAAGGACATCATCAGCCACAAGATTGCCAAAAGCCCAGAATCCAGAGGCTGCAACAGATAAATAGCAAAATGCAACAATTGCATAAGCCACGACAACACCGCGCCACATTGGACTTTTAGAGGGTCTTTCTGGGGTTGAAGGGATAGTTGCTTGAATTTCTAATGCAACACTATGTCCAGCAAATGCAAATGCAATGGTTCCTAAGCTGTTGAAAATATCAAATATTATTCCAGCTGTAGTATGAGATCGAAGACCATAATTAACTGATTTCGGATGCTCAATTCCCTTGATGATTGACGCAACTGACGCAATTGTTGAGTAACTGCATATGTAAGTACAAAATGAATTTAATTAATGTCATAAAAATAAACGCCAAGAGATGCAATGACCGAAAATGTGAATGATTAACTAATTTAATATTAAACTACTACGTAGTATTTAAATATTAGCTAACTCCAAATCAGTAATATCTTTCACTAATTCAATAGATACATGATGTGTGTGCTCATAAGAAAATGCTAATTATCTCTTAATATTTTCAATCGAGATTGTTGAGATGAAGCTAATTCCTCCATATTAATACATGCATACGCTTGATTTTCTTATGGTTGTGAGGGATTCGTATCAAATTCTTTCAAATCGTGTCAAATACATATACTAATTTTATGGATGTTATTTTTATATAAGAAAACTTGGGAAAAGTCACTCGTCCAGAAAACATGAAGCAAACACTATATAACAGTCATATATGTAAAAAAAAATAAAAATAAATTGAATTGAACTGTTTCAAAAGTTTACAGTATATGAATTTCCAACGATGCGCCTTATGGTGGGTTTCCGAATGCAAGCAATACATGTGATAATTCAATTTATTACACCCTATTTCACCAAATAAACTCATGTATTTTAAAAAGGGGAAAAAAAACTAGTTACTAGATGTATAATTATTTTAACATCATAATAATAGACGTGTATTTTGCATTTTGTGTTCATTTACCTCAATGACATAACAGCTGCTGTAAAAGAGACCACCTTCAAGGAATTAAAATTAGGAGCTTGGGATAGTATCAATTGAAGAACTCCAAAAAACATAATATAGTAAGTTTGATTAATTTTGCGACCCCAATGGAACATCATCTTCATACTTTCCCTTAGAGACTTCCCTCCTGTAACCATGTATACTATGTCGCAGGCAACCTGAACAATAATCTGTTGAGGCATCACCATCCAGTAACCCTTTTTTTGGCCAAATATATGTTTGCCTAACTCAGGATATCGGTCAAATCTCTTCCCCGGGACATGCTCGTGCAAATTAACCAATTGCCAAAATGAGTATAATGTCACACTCCATGAAATTATTATCATCCCGATTCCTGGAATCCTACATATTAATTAAAAAAAATCAAATATAAAAGGGTTAGAACTCTTTCCACAAATGAATGACTTACATGAGATTTTTATTAAAAAAAAAAAAAAAAAAAAAACTAAAATATACCAGCCGAGTTGTGACACAGCACATGGTAAGCCTAGAACACCAGCTCCTACAATGGCTGTTACATTATGGAATGCTGAATACCACCATTTGGCTTTTCGGGAAGCTGTTATAGGCAACCACTTATTCAGATCATTGATTTCTTCATTTGTCCTTCCATCATTGGAGTTATTCCCACTCTCAACCTTGAATGAAAAATGAAGTTTACATGAATAAGAACATGATCGAAGACTACTATTAGAAATTCATGGTTAGATAGTACATACCATCGAAGCTTCATTGTTTTGCACCATTAGTGTATACTAGTTTTGTGTCAGAGTAAATATATGGTAGTTTAAATACTCTTTTGCTAAAAATTACTCAATAGATAAGTAAGTAAAATGTTGAGCGTGGGAAAGGTGTTTTTATACTTTTTTGGGATATCTCTTACTATCCTCATTTAGGGGAACTATGAATCAGTCATAGATTTTTAGCTACAATATCTATGCATGTGAATCATGTTTCAGAAAATTAAGGATATTTAGATAAAGTTATCCACTTATTTACTACCCAAACCATGTGATAAACGATTAATTATCCTATTTTCGTGCAATTTGACTAGTAACTAGAAATACAGAACTAGACAAGTCAAATTTAATATTACCCGTGAATAAATGTGTCTGAAGAATTTTATGAAATTAATCAGCCAATTGAACTAAATGCAATCTAACCAATTGTTTGATATTATTTTTTATATTATAACTAGTAAATTTATCTGCACTTCACACGGTATGAAAATATTAATAACTTTAAGAAATAATATATTTTACAAATCTAATAGAGAAGTTTTTTTGGGGCATTTTCATATATTAAATAATAACACATTAATGTAATCACAAACATAAAAGTCATTATTAGAATTAGAGCCTAAATTTAATTGCACTTTTCATTATCAGATTTTCTATAAGGAAAAGAATTTGTAACGAATCATTTCACTTTTATATTATATGCCTTTTGGGATTTAATTCCTAACTTTATTGGTCTCACTATATAATTAATTAATCTACTTATGCATATATTTTTCTTCTGTCATAAGCAGGGGTGGCTCAAGGGGAAATCTAGTAAAGCCTTTGCCTTAGGGCATCTCCAACCTTGCCCCCATTCCCTATAATGGGGGTAATTTTGGGGAAAATTGTGCTCCAACCCTCCCCCATTTTTGTCCCCAAAATGGGGGATGAATAGTGTTCCCTCAAATATGGGGGTACACTATTCATCTCCCCCATTACTATTCACCATTATTTTATTATTATTTTATTATTTAATCTTTTATTTTATCTCTTTATATACACTTAATTATGTTTATGTAATATTTTTATAATATTAATATTATATCTTAACTTTGGTGTATAATTTTGATAAATTAATTTTCGCGCATTTATTATTTTTATGTAAAATTATAAGTTAAATAAATTATAAGTTATAATTGTACAAAAATATATAATTATCTCAAAAAATGAATGGTGCAAATATAAAATATTAGATGTTGCTAAAATTGAAAGATGCAAATATAAAATATTAGATGTAGCTAAAATTAAAAAGTGAAGATTGAAAAGGCATTAAATGAAAATTCATTAAAAT
Source organism: Nicotiana glauca (assembly GCA_026770625.1). NCBI lineage: Eukaryota > Viridiplantae > Streptophyta > Magnoliopsida > Solanales > Solanaceae > Nicotiana > Nicotiana glauca. Next base: position 69,832 of record MU772547.1, on the reverse strand, counting down.
TGCAGTAGATAAAAATCAACGATTTCAAGAATTTTTAGCTCGACATAGAAGAATTAAGGACAAAGATGCTCATGTTGCACTTCGTAATGCATTAATAGATTATTTATGGGAGAATACTAGAGGTTGAAGTTGAATATTTATCTAGTATTTCGAATGAATTTTATCGTTATGTAATATGTATTTAATTAATCTTGTATCGCAATGATTTCACTTTTATTTGAATTATTAGTTAATCTATAATAATTGCTTACAAATTATATTATTTAAAATTTTATGGAATTTTTTTAATTATGGAAATTACAAATTAATACAATAAAAGATGAAATTTGTTTAATGAAAATTAAAAAATAAAATTGAAATGAAAGATAATAATATAATATAGAAGAGAGAGAAGAATATAAAAAAATTTGGGGAAAAAAATAGGGGAATGGTTGGAGTAAGTTGTCCCCAAAATGGGAAAATCCCCATTTTGGGGACAAAAAATGGGGGCAAGGTTGGAGATGGCCTTAGGCCCCCTAAATTGCAATATTTTTAGTTCTGGATTTACTATCTTATTTTCGCTTAGATAATATTAAAGTTTATAGAAAAATACTAAATACTAATAAAAATGAAAAGAAAGATTATCTATTTTTTTTAATAAAAGAAATATTTTAGAACTTTAAATTAAGATACTCAAATCTTCATATTGACAAAAATAGTTTTCTTACAATAAGATTCAAGGTAACGAATTGTAAATACGTGGCTAACATCTTATTAACTTGAATTTTCTTACCAATATGAATATTAATATTAAATTTTATAAGATAACTACACTATAGATAAAAATAAAGGAAAAAAAAGAACCAATGTAATATTAATACTATATTTTGCTAGATAACTATATTATAGACAAAATAAAAAAAAGTTTAGGCCCCTTATAAAAATTTGTCTTTAGGCCGTGAGTTTTATTGAGACGTCTCTGGTCATAAGATAGTAAATGTCTATTTCTCTAAACTTTTTCTATTCAAATAATAGGGGCATGAAACCAAAAGTGAATAGTTATGTATTTATTACAATCTAATTTTTTTTCTTCCGTTTGTTACAAGTTTCATTTTATTGTGCTAACTGTTTTGGTAACTCCTTAAATGGGGGAAGATCAGAAAAAACAATCTTATTGAACTGAATTCAATTTTGACCCCTTTTTTTGGCAAAGTTTTTGGCGATTATTACGTTACACCTTACACACGAAAAAATAAAAGCTAAAATTGTTTCTCTTTGGGTACAATGAGACACAAAAATAACAATAAATTGATAAAAAGGTAAATAAGAAGTATATATGATTTGAAACAATGTACAACAAATCACTTTACAAGGGTACATATTTTAGGTGATTGTTATCAACTACTGCAATATAAATCTCGGGCAAAGTGCAACAATAGTTACTTTTAAATCTGTTATTTAAAATATATTCATAATTTATAATGTATTTAAATATTAGCCAATTCACCTAAACCTCAAGACTAAGTATCCAGAATTTAAAAATTTAGGACTTAGTGTCCTTCAATGCATGGATATTGCAAGCTAGACACAAGCCAATTATAAAGTTGTTAGAGGAGATTAGAATCGAGGTTATGAATATGTTGAATGATAATGAAATTGAAGTGATGGGGGTAGGGAAGTGAATACAGTCCCAAAACTCTGAATTTGTATTACCAATTCATAAGGATTGCACAAAAGTGTCATGTGAATGGCAGTGCTGACCAAGGTTATGAGGTGATATAAGGTAGTGATAGGTATATTGTCAATGTGGGGGCAAAAAAATGCACTTGCAAGACACGGGACCTTTGTGAAATCCCATGTCCTCATGCAATCTGTGCCCTAATGTACAAGAAGGTTGATCCTTTAAGTGAGATTTACTGGTACCTTTCAAAAGAGGCATATCTGCAGATTTATTCTCACAAGTTACAATCTGTGAGAGGAGAAAAGTTCTGGAAGGCAAGCAGACCAAAAGCCCTCCCAGAATATGGAACTACCTGAATTTGTAAGGCAGGCTGGCAGACCAAAAGTAAAAAGAACAAGAGAGGCAAATGAGCTAACCAATAGACAATGACAATGGTCTCAATCCAGAAAGGGGATAGTAATGACGTATAATAACTGTGGAGAACCTGGAAATAATGCTAGGGGATGTGCCAGGTAATCTATCTCTTGAACAATAACTTTGAACTTCTATTTTTTTTCTGCGTTGTTCTAACATATAATTGTGTTCTATTTGGTAATAGTACTTTAAAGGAAAACAACCAATGAGTGAAAATTCAAGGGGAAAGCATATAAAAATAAATAAAGAACTTTGGTTGATGAACCTTATGCTAAAGAGCCTACATCACCAGCTGCTGCAGATATCCCAACTGAAGATGACTTCCATTTATCAGCACCTCAGCCAAGTCAAAACAGTCAGTCTAACAACTTTGTGTTTATGCCAACACCTACAGTTCAAAGGCAACTTTCAATTTGCAATGATCCAGATTTTGAGATCCCTAACTTTGAACCTGTGCCTGACATGGCTATAAGACCAAAGAGCATCTCAGAAGCAAGGACAAGACTCCAGCTGAGGCAGCAAAGTGTACCAATTGCAACCAGGTAAATTGGATTTGTTGGTGATTCAGGCAGTATAAGTCAGCCTTCAAAGATTACTTTCTCAGCAAAATGCCTAACATGGTAGAGAAAATCTGCCATCACTGGAAATTTAGTTGAACAAACAAAGGTTGAACATGTTGAAAGCAAGAAAGGGTAGTGGTAAGGAGCAAAAGTGATGAGACTTTGCTTATGGTATTGAACATTTGTAATTTTTTGGATGTGTTGTAATTACTGCCATGTCAGTAAGCTCTATATTTTGGTTGTGGTTCTTTAGTTGTGACAGTTGGATACCATGATATAACTAGGTGATAGACATCTTTTTGGGGTTATAATATGGTATCAAGTTGTCTCATTAAACTCACTTTATGAATGTTGATAGTTGGTGAATGTTATGAATGTTGACAGTTGGTGTTCAGTTAATTATTGTCCATTTTGGTACTTTTTAAATTTCAGTTTTCTAGTTATGTAATTATACATTTTATACTTGAGAATCGTATCCAAAGTAGAAATGCTTGTACGGGTTTATAAAGAAACTACTCCAGGTTTGGACTTTGAGCTGCCTCCCATAGAACCTATTGCTCAGCAGATCCTTTTTACAGAGGAAAGTATTCCCTATCTTAATTCCCTATATACGAGTCTCATTGAGAACGGGACCC
>MU772547.1:52272-62985 GCA_026770625.1 Nicotiana glauca | reverse complement strand
ATTGATTCTGAATTAAAGAATTCAGAATAAAGGGGCTCGCTTTGCCCGTTAAGAGTAGGTAACCCGTTCCCTGTCTTTGTTGTTGTCTTTTATGTCAAATGAAGTGGATTGGAAGTAACTTATAATATGCCATTTAGAATCTGCAGCTTGGATTGCTGCTGTCTTTTGTTTTCTAGTTTTGGACTTGGAATGTAGTTATTCAACATACCAAAATAGAATATACAGAACATGGCTGGAAATGGAACCTATAGTTCTGTACACTAAATAATATAGGGACCAATAATATACTATCATATCTTATAAAGAAAACAAACATCTTTAGGATTTGGAGAAAAAAAGCTCCTTCTTTAGGGTATACAATAAGGGAAAAAACTAACCAACAAATACTACTACAACATTATCATCAAACAATATTTCTGGAAAGCAACAAATTCTAATATAAATTAGAATACTACTACAACATGGCTTAATTGACCTAAAAGTCAGCTACACATATAAAACTCGAAAAAGTCACTTCATTATCGAGGCTGCAAAATAACCAACAAACAGTCCTAAAAAAAACATAAGCAACATCCTTGTCTTTGCAAGTTTATCTTCCAACTTGACGACTTTATCCACTTCATATTGGTGCATAGCTTTCATGGCAATTACTTCTTCATTCAATTTGTCCCTTTGCATCTTAATCTCCTCCATCGACGATGTTACATCTTTAATATTAGTCCAATCACTTTGCGAGAAGATTTTAACTTTCCATTCCCAAAACCCACATGAACTAGGCTGTCAAACAATAGTTCAAAATGAATATTTAGGTAATAATTGCAAAACTCTAAACTTGTCGATTTTAAAATTACAGTAAAATTATAAAAAAAACTGAAAAATATGGTAACCTTAGGCCTCGAACATTTCTAAAATTTACTTCCAGGATTATATGGAGTAGAAGAAGTGAAGTGGTTGGATATAATGCCACAGCGACACCTAATCTGTGATGAACAACTACCTTGCGACATTTATCAACCAAAGCTACGACGAGAATAAAGAAAAGAGAAATTTTGGGAAGATTTCAGTCAAGCCCTAAGTTCTTAGCAATGGAGTGTATTCTGGGGGGGGGGGGGGGGGGGGGGGGGGAGAAGGGGGAAGAAGACGTTGGGTATGACTCAAATTACTGGGAGTAAAACTGGGTTTAGGGGACTAAATTGCCGTTGGGTTTGGGAACTAAACGTTAGTGAAAATATGAGTTGGCAGCTGACTCGAAAAAAAGAGACGGGGTCAGCTGCCACATCGACGAGGCGTTAGGGTTAGGGGTAATTACGTAAACTTTATTAACGGTAGGATGAGAATTGAAAGTATAGTATAACGGGGGACAAACGTGCTTAAATGCCAATAGTATTGGGGTAATAATGACCTTTTTCCCATTTAAAATTCATGAGTAAGTGTCCTGAATTTCTGAACTAATAATTAAAAATTCAGGACATAATATTCTAACTTCTGGATATAATTTTCGAACTGTAGAATACGATGTCACGAAGATTGAATTTTGAGGTTTAAACTCTAGGACATTGTGTCCTGAAGTTTAAGCAAAATCGGTTAATCTTTAAATATATTATAAATTGTGGATATATTTTAGACAACATACTTAAAATTTGCTAGCTGGTATAATTTTCACTATAAATCTTTATATAAATCTCACATTTGCATTAATAAATTTATGACACTAAACTAATATTCTTCTTTAAATCTAGCATTAGGCTAGCATAGAATTCCCTATTAATTTAAGCAAATATAAAGAGTTAATAAAATGATTATTATTACATACAGAGGAGAAACTATGAAATACTGCTATATGTCATTATTATTAGTGTAATCTTGCAAATAGAACATAATCAAGGTAGTGAGAATATAAATCTTAAATGCAAAGTGACAAATACTTCAACGACTCAGCAAGTCGCTTTGTGTGTTGTTGCTCCGTCCCCCCATTTATCGATTCTTCTATGTTCATTTATGGTTGGTTTGGTTCAAGGGATGTTTCGAAGTGAATTGAGACACTTAGTCCCAAGGTTGGAAGCTTAAGTTGAAAAAGTTGACCAGAGTTTGACTTTTATGTAGACGACTCTGGAATGATATTTTGATGATTTCAATAGCTTTGTATGGAAATTTTGGACTACGACGTATGCTCATATATTTATTTGAAAGTATGTAGGTCGATTTGAGGCTTTTTGGCGAAAGCGGGAAAGTTAAAGGTTTGGAAAGTTGAGAAGTTTGACCAAGAGTTGACTTTATTGATATCGGGTTCGAATTTTGATTCCAAAAGTTGGGATAGGTACGTTGTGCAATTTTTGACTTGTGTGCAAAATTTGAGGTCAATCGGAATTGGTTCGATATGATTGGCATTGGTTTTTGAACTTGAAAGTTCATTCGCTTCATTAGGCTTGAATTGGGGTGCAATTCGGAACTTGATGTTGTTTGATGTGATTTGAGGCTTCAATTAAATTCGTATCATATTATAGGACGTGTTGGTATGTTCGGATTGGGTCATGCCCTCCCCCCCCGGATGTGATTTTGATTGAAATCAGGTTGAGGTTTAGACTTAGGGAAGTGTTGTTGGTTTCAGTTCTAGTGTAATTGTACCTGTGAGGTTTTGGGCCGCTGGTGCGGAGCCATAGAAGCGGCCAGTTTTGCGCACGTGCGAGGATTTAGGAGGATTTATAGCTAGATTATATGTGTTTGAGGTAAAATTTGAGGATTTTTGGACTATGTATTGGATAGTATGATTTAGGGATTTGATGGTCGGCTTATGGTTGAAATTGGATGATTTTGGTATGATTGGACTCGTTATCAGATGGATGCTCAAAGTTTTTAAAAATTTCGGGTTCCGAGGTTTGGGTCCGGGATTGACTTTTTAGGTTGACTTTTTGTTTTGTTTTAAATACCTTAGCTTTATGTTTTGGAATTATTTTCTATAGCTATTATTGATGGAATTAAGTGTCTTTGGCTAGATTCAAGTTGCACAAAGGCAGATTCGCGAGGCAAGGGCTTGTTGGAGTAGTGAGTTACGTGTTTTGAGGTAAGTAACATTTCTAAACTTGAAATGAATGTATTTGTCCCTGAAAACATGTTATATGTGTTGTATGTGGAAGACACACATGCAAGCAGACGGGTGTGTAGGCATGCACCCGGATACACATGAACCTGGTTGATTTTTGTACTGAGTTGCTATCAAATCTTGTTTTATCTATAAGATCCCTACTTGTTAGAGTAATTGAGCTGTGATTCATGTTCTGATTCATGTTCGAAATCATGTTTAGGCTCTGTGCTTATTATTATTTTTTTTTAAGCAAAAGCAACGTTTTCACTTGCTTAAGTTTTACTTTAATTTGGTGAAAGGAAAACGAGTAAGCCAGACATGTGTATCACTTACAACATCGTTGGAAATTCAAGCATAAAGGGAGGACACAAATTCGATCTAAACTCCTAGTAGCTCGATAACAATTTCCTATCGCAATATAACGATCTTGAAGGTATAAAATACTGAAGGAACACCATGAATTAATCAGGATGTGACATGTAAAAACTTCTACAGGAAAACGGGTTCTGTAGAGCTTTATTCGGGAAAAGTACAGCCCAAAAACAAGGAAACATAAATAAAGAGAGATGTTAAAAGTTCAAGACTCCAAGTTGGGTGCAACAAATTTGGAGGGATCATGGGAACCAGCAGTGAACCACAAAACCAACCAGCAACTAGGGCTCCAAACCCTATAAGAGCAGCTCTTCCTACGCTTTTTGTCTTGTCATTAAGGAAGTACACACAAGCTCCAAAAGAAATAGCTACCTGGAATGCAGGTCCAGCTTCAGCAGAGTTCATCACACTCCAGCAAGCCATGAATCCAAAAAGGAATAATCTCCTCAAAATAATTACAGGCGGTGGAAATTCCACAAAACTGAGGAGGTTCTGAACCCAAGGGGGATTCCTCGACTTTCTTTTTTAGCCTTGTTTTCATGTTAATCTTTGTCTTCTTTCTATTTATGAAGCTTGCCATTAATATCTTCTCAAAGGCAGCTTCAATTGATTCTGCACTTCTCTCGTGATTATAATACTGGTTTAACAAAAAGTTGTGTGAGCTCCAAACTTCTTCCTCAGAAGAATCGCGACTTGTTCCAAGGCGTTTGTAGGGATCACAAACATTCACTCGAGGAAACTGTGGAATATTACCTCCATAAGGCGTATCCGTTGTCCCACATCTTGGGCCCCTGAGAAACAACCAGAGGGTGCCGACTTCTTTGAATTTCCTCTACTCGAAAGTTGTTGGCCGAGGAAAGCAGAGGAAAGGGTAGGTTTCGAGATGAGAGTTGTCGGCATGAAATTTGTCCCCTCCAATAAGAACCCTAGATTTTGTACTGATTTCTGAAAATCGAGCTTATTGTGGAGAAAACCTTTCCATATAGGCCATGCCGGCCGAGGTGGTTCAGTCCGTCTCCGGTTAGGTGGAACTTGAAAGCTTGCAAAGGAGGTGTGCTTATTCGATTAAGACTTAACGAGGTTATTTCTATTGTTTTGAGTTAACTGCTTTAACTGCAATTATGTATTCAGTCATGATTCTTCATTTGCATATCATATCTCACTCTCTGTAATAATTCACCATTACATCACATGTTACCATTATTTGGGATGAGTGGTATGAGATTTATGAACTCTTGAGACTTGAGAGATTGATGACCGAGGTGGACCTGAGATCCGGGTTGTGAGTGTAATTGTGGATCGGGATGCATGTCGTAGCAAGCCTTATTGACTTATTTATTATTGTGGATCAGGTTGCATAGCGCAACAGGCCTTATATGCTTTATATTAGCGCTTGGGAAGGATGTGCCCATCCGGAGTCTAGTATACCAACAGTGAGTGCATGTACAGTTATATATACACGCGCTTTGGTGAGGGGCATTGATGCCAAGTACTCGTACAGTGCTGAGTGATTGTGTGTGTGATAAGTGGGCACTTGAGACATGCATGTTGAATATTCCGAGAGCGTGAGTACTTGGAAAACATCGCAGTTGAATCATACTTTTGACATGCATATCTGGCATGTAGGTATAGAGATATACCATTCCCGATGCTAGCTGTACTTGACATGTTCTTATTAATGTTGGGTTTTAATTATTGTACTTGCAATTATGTCTAACTTTCTGTGTTATGAATGAGTTGATTATGAAAATTTCTCTGAGTTAGTTATTGTTATGTCATTATTATAAATGTGTTGTCATTTTATTGGACTTTGACTGTCTTTTTCTGATCTCGTTACGGCTTTCAACCCAAGGTTAGTTCTGTTACTTATTGAGTACATGAGTTGGTTCTACTCATACTATATTGTGCACTTCGTGTGTAGATCCATGTACACGTGGATACGGTGATTACAAGATCTATGCTAGTACCTGCTCAGAGATTTTGAGGTAGCTGCTATGACGTCTGCAGGCCTTGAATCTCTCTCCATTTATTTACTTCAGTACTATTCTATTACTCAGAAAGTTGTACTAAAGTTTTGGCTTATGTTGATACTTAGTAGTACTCATGTACTCGTTGACACAGATCTTTGGGATGGTTGTAGTAGTATTTCAATTATTTTTAATAGAGATTTATATTATTTCCACTGATAAGTATATTAAAACATGTTTATTCAAATGTTTATACACTACGTAATTATCCGTATTCCTAGCAAGTGTGCTAGATGGCATCATAGCTGGTTGGAATTTTAGGTCGTGACAAGTTGGTATTAGAGACCAAGGTTGCTTAGGTCTTATGAGTCATGAGCTGGTTTAATAGAGTATTACAAATCACTACAGAGATGTGTGTACTTATCTTCGAGAGGATACCAAACCGTTAGGAAACATCACTTTCTTGTATTCATGTCGTGTGGATTTGTAATTCTAAAATCTGAACTTCTACTCTTTTATTCTCTCACAGATGGTGTGGACACATACGACCGGATCAGGCAGACGTCCACCAGTACCCCCAGCTAAGGCCATGAAAGGTCGTGGCCGCAGTAGAGGCTGAGGTACGGCTCGTACTATAGCTAGAGCAGCACCTATTGAGCCATTAATTGTTCCACCTAAGGAGTAGATAACATATATTGTTGAGCCGGTGGGACCAGCCCAGGCATTAGGCAGAGGCAGATCCAGGATTTGAGGTTGCGGGTGCCATATTATTTTGAACAGTAGCATATAGGATTTTGCATAAGTGGCATCAATATTTACAGAAGAAATGCAATAAATAAGTTTATCATCAATTATGTATTGATTCTTAAGTTAGAAGAAGTCTACGGTTTAATTCTACCTAATAATTTTTTTTAACAATAGAAGCTCGCTTAAATATTTGCTAAAAAGATTATCTAAGTCGTCGTTTGAACCTTTGACCAATAGAAGAGAAATTAAGCTTCCAACCAACATGCTAAGAAGAAACTTTTAACCAGCAGACTAGGAATCAATCATTAGTATTTTGGATTGAGTCCAAGTCCAGCATGCGAAAAGGGTGTAAAAAAGTGTACAAGATTGGAATCGATGGATTGAGTCTAATTGCAACATGCTAAAAGGGTGTAAAAAATGTACAATATTGGAATCGAACCCACGCCCTTTGGGAGCTAAAACTGAGTCTTTACCACTGGCACCTTCTGCTATTTAGTTACTCTGGGTGGCACAACTAGTATTTACCCTATTTCTTGTACATATATACATAAATATACAAATTTTAATCCAGTTGCTTGGTGGCGTGGCACCCCTATCCACCTACCTAAATCTGCCCCTAGCACTAGGAGTGCAATTTGTGATCTCTAACCTTCAAGAGGTTTTGGCCCCGATTTTGACTATATGCACGAGCCTTGCTCAGAATGTTTAGGTTCTAGCTATGCCAACCACTTCATAGTCCGGGGGAGGTACCCAGACTCCCGCCGCCCATACTCCAGAGCAGATAGCTCGAGGACTCCAAATACAGGGGGTACTACGAGCCCAGTCGGTTGCTGCTGCTCGAGCCGAGGTTGGCCTACCCATGATTAATGAGGAGCAATAGAGACTAAAGCGGTTTTAGAGGATTAAGCCTCCAGAGTCCAGTGGGGGTAGAATCAGAGAATGCTCAGGATTGTACAGATAGGTGCCAGCGGATCCTTCGCACATCGGGTATCTTGGAGACCATTGGGTTGCATTCACTACATTTTAGTTGACTGGGCAGCCTATAGTTGGTGACACGCCAACTGGCGCTGCACCACTTACGTGGCATGAGTTCTCAGTTCTCTTCTTAGAGAAGTTTGTTCCACAGACTCGCAGAGAGAAGTTGCATAGGCAGTTTAAGAAGCTATGTCAGGAGGGTATGTCAATAACTCAGTATGATATGAGGTTCGTAGATTTGGACCATCATGCAGTGTGGTTGGTTCCCACTGAGTGAGAGGGGATCGGGAGGTTCATTGATGGCCTCAACCATGTTCCACATTTCAGTTTGGCTCAAGAGGTTGAGTCATATGTTAGTTTTGACTAGGTAGTCGAGATTTCTAGGTTCTTAGAGTTGGTTCGCAGGCAGAAGTGCAATGAGCGGGAGGGAAATAGGCCTTGAGTTTTAGGTAGTTTTAGTTGTACCTCATCTGGGGGTCAGTCACATCACAGCAGAGGTCATCCTTATAGGCCCACTCAGATGGCTCATTCGGTTCATCATGATGTATAAGCTAGTCATGGTTCATACAGTGCTCGTCCCAATCAATTATCATTTAGTGCATTCCCAGCTTAGATTTCATCTTGTGCTCCATCAATTCAGGGTTCGTAAGTACCAGGTTATTTTAGTGGCTATTCTGGTTCTTGGGGTTTGGTTCAGGCCCCATTGGTATCTTTGGATTTAGTTTGCATTGAGTGTTGAGAGTTGGGGCGTGTGAGGAGGTATTGCCCCCGTTTTATGGGAGGTCCAGTTCAACAGATAGGTCAAACTAGGAATCAAGCAGTTCGAGGTCTCCCTAGAGGGGGAGGTCGATCAGGTGGTGGTCAGGCTCGATGCTATGCTTTTCCCACCAGACCAGAGGTAATTTCTTTAGACGCAGTAATCACAGGTATTGTTTCAGTGTGACACAGGGATGCTTCAGTATTATCTGACCCTAGTTTTACTTATTCAAATGTATCATCGTACTTTTCTCGTTATTTGGATATGACCATGATGCCTTAGCTATGCTTATACATGTATCTATGCCGGTGAGTGATTCTATTATTATTGATAGTGTGTATCGGATGTGTATGGTGACTATTGGGGGATTGGAGACGAGATTTGATCTTTTACTTCTTAGCATGGTTGATTTCGATGTGATTTTATGGATTAGTTGTCACCATGTCACGCTATTCTGGATTGTCATACTAAGACCGTGATATTGGCAATGCCGGAATTTCCTAGGGTTGACTAGAGAGGTTCCCTGGATTATTGTTACGACCCAAACCTCGCTCCGGTCGTGATGGCGCCTCTCATGAAGACAAGGCCAGCCAACCAACCCAAATTGACTTTTCAAAAATAGTTAAACATGAATAAGCAGTCTGAATACAATTTAATAATAATAATTAGCGGATGTACAACCCAATCACAGCCCAAACCGGGGTGACACAAGTCACTAGCATCTATAAGAGTCTAACTACAACTACAAGGCCTATAGTGTACAGAATGGGATTTATAATCAAAAGGAAGAAATGCGGTGCCGCGAACGCTGGCGGTCACCTTGCTCAACTCCGATCACTAAATCTCCGATTAGCTCGAAACCCGCTACCGGGTGGAAAAAATACCTGCATCTGCACACGAGGTGCAGGGAGTAAAGTGAGTACTCCAATCAGTGAGTAATCAAGGTAAATAATAATTGAGAAGTAAGAAATCACGTATAACAAATCATCATGCCGTATAGAAGCAGTGTAAAACTCTTAGAGAAAAGTAGTGAAGTAGTGAAATCTTTAGAATTATCTTACCTCAGTTTAAACCTCTTTTGAAAATTCCTTTTTCAACAGTTACGCAAATGAATGCAAAACAAATGGTGCAGTTAAGCACAGAAATCCGCCCCTCGGACACAACACTCAGTTATCAGATAATACCAGGAAATCAGGTAGATATTGCATGAAGCATCACAGACAACATATAATGGCAGACAATTGAAACAAAGTAAACACATAGAGCAATACCAGTACAGCAGTGGCATGCAGCCCGATCCATGTATCGCGATCCATTTAATGTCGACGGCGCTCACTGGGGTGTGCAGACTCCGAGAGGGGCCCCTTACGAACCAAGTGCAATATCAAGCCATCTCGTGGCATCAAGTCTAGGCCCTCGGTCTCATATCAATATCAAGCCATCTCGTGGCATATAATCACATCACTACTGAGGCCTGAAAGCCTCCTCACATCACTCACAAGGCCTGAAAGCCTCCTCACATCACTCAACATATCCTCACATATGGCCCTCGGCCTTACTCAGTCCAGAAATTATCACAAGCCCCTCGGGCATAGTAAAACAGTAGTTCTCAGCCCAAAACATCATTTAGAAATATCATTTTAGTTTCAAATCGGAGTAAAAGTGGCTGAGTTTGTAAAACAACAGTTATCGACAGGATTGAGTTCAAATGCTAGCCAAAACGGTGAGGAGGTAGCGATAAAACTCCCCGAAGGGTTCAAATAATTGGCACGAAGCCCAAATATGGCAATCAACCCAAATCACGATGATAACAAATAAGTTTCAGTCAAATATGCGGTAAAAACCATCAATCGGGACGGACCAAGTCACAATTCCCAGTAGTAAAAAACCCCACGCTCATCATCCAGCGCGTGTCTCACCTCAACATAGCACTACGATGTGCAATCCGGGGTTTCAAACCCTCAGGATATCATTTAAAATCATTACTCACCTCGAACAGGCGAAATCTCAAGCTCGCGACGCCTTTGCCCCTCAAATCGGCCTCCACGCGTGTCAAATCTAACCAAAATCAGAGCGAATATATCACAATATGCTAAGGGAACAAAGCCCAAGTGAATACAATCAATTACGAGCACAAATCCCAAAATTACCAAAACCCGAGCATTAGGCCTGTCACACCTCCTTTTGGCGCTACCGCACCCCGCGAAGGGGCGTAGTAAAGGGAGTTTTTCCAATTAAAGGACAATCGAAACGGGATTCTTTTATTAAGAGATTCAGAGTCGCCACTTGAGAGATTTATGGTGTCCCAAATCACCGGTTTGAATCCCGAATCGAAGAAAGGTTTGACTCTATTCAATAGTCCGCGAACCAGAAATCCGGATAAGGAATTCTGTTAACTCGGGAGAAGGTGTTAGGCATTTCCGAGTTCCGTGGTTCTAGCACTGTCGCTCAACTGTCATATTTGGCTTAATTATCTGATTTTATAACATGCTTTAACTTATGTGTAAATTTTAACTTTCGACCGCTTTTGATTATTATTATTTTATAAGAATTGCAACGTCGTGAAAACACATCTCAAACCACGTCACATCAATGTACCCGTGGTTAATGACATATTTTGACTTCGTTGAGATTTGGATTTGGGTCACATAAATGTGCACCCGAGTTTAAGAAAGTGAAATTATAAATACGCGCCTAAAGAGACAAACGCGTTATTATTTTGGGGGAGGCCGTGAAATGCGCTAAACGGCACATCCCGAAATCTAAGTATTTATATATATATATATATATATATATATATATATATATATATT
>MU772547.1:14651-34990 GCA_026770625.1 Nicotiana glauca | reverse complement strand
TTTTCATAACAATAGTGTATAGAATGATCTGAGTACAATTAGTAAAAAAAAGAAACTAAATCAATTTTTTAACTTCAAACTCTTCATATATATTAATGTTTCATGTTTCAGTTTACAACATTTGCAAAGTTATAGCTATGTACATGGTATAGGAAGAAAAAGAAGAGCAAACAGGAGTGATCAGCACAATAGTAGTATACAACAACAACAACAGCAATAGTGCAACAAGAAAGCAGGAATCAACTAGCTTGAAACCCGAACCCAAACTTGCTTAAAATTTTTCTACTGAATTTCTCAAGATCTTTTCGATTTCTTTTTCTGAATTTTTGTATATTCTGTATATTCTGTGTATATCCCCTGAATTTTTCAGAATATTTAACATTTTTCTTGTTCCTCCTATTTTTTCTCCTCTGTTTTGAACCCCCTTCTTCCTAAATTTTCTATTCTATTTATAGCAAAATTTTTCGAAAATTTTCAAATTTTTGTTTTATATTTTATTATTTTACTATCTTTTTTTAATTAAAAGAAATCCCACTTACAAAATGCTTTTATTTTTTATAAAAAGAAATCCCACTTTTCTTTACTTTTATTTTTTAAATTACAACTTTAATTACTTTTATTTTTTTAATTTTCCACTTTCTTTTAAATAAAATAAAAAGGCTACTTTCTTTTACTTTTCTTTTAAAAATTCAACTTTCTTTTACTTTTGATATTTTTAATTTTCAGCCACTTTTAACTTTTATTTTTTTAATTCCAACTTTCTTTCCTTTTCAATTGTTTAAAACCAACCTAAATAAAAAAAAATTTAATATTTTCGGAATTTTTTATTTTTAATAATAATATTAATAGTAATAATTGACCTTTTAAAATTTATATTTTTATCGTATAAAAACAATGAAACAAAAGCTAAAATACGTAGAGTGAAAAATCTAAATACGGTCAAAAATTAGGTGTTCACGAGGCCCACTTCTCGAAACGCAGAAATTTTCACATCATTAGATTCTTTATCTTCCCAAGAGTCTATACATATCAAGAACTCTCAAATCTGATCTCAAATGACACATCAAAACCCAATTTAAAATCTCGAGTTTCCAAACCCTAGTTCTTCCCCTTTTTGCTAAGTTTTTATGAATTTCAGGGTTAATTCCACAATTAAATCATGTTTTTAGTTCATAGGACTTACCTCCAATCAATCCTCTTTGGAACTCTCTTCAATTTCTCCCAAATAGCTTTCAAAATGTTCAACAATGGTGGAAAAATGGCTAAGACTCGCGGATGATATGTTTGAAAACCTCGCTGCCCAGGCATATTTTTCCTCTATGCGATCGCGGGAAGACCTCCGCGATCGCGAAGCACAACTGTTCAGCCCTCAGAATTAACTCTATGCGAACGCGACTCATACCATGCGAACGCAATGCCCTACCAACTTACTCTATGCGATCGCGGACCACACTCCGCGTTCTCGATGAACAATTTCCAATCCAATGCCTCAGGTCCACTTTACTCTATGCGAACGCCACCAATCCTACGCGATCGCGATCAACAAATTCCATCTGCTATGCATTCGCATCTCCATCTGTGCGAACACGAAGAACGATTTCCTGCTCCATCTAAAGCCTCTATGCGATCGCGTGGGAACCATAGCGATCGCAAAGAACAAAACACCAGAACTGAACCTGCAATTTTTCTGAAGTCTTCAAAGCATGAAATGGTCTGATTTACCACCTGAAACTCACCTGAGGCCCTCGGGACCTCAACCAAACATACCCGCATAACCCATAACATCATTCAAACTTGTTCCAATCATCAAAATACCTCAAACAACATCAAAACCATCAATTCACATCGAATTGAAGCCTAAGTTTTCCAAAAACTTCCAAAACACGCATTTGATCCAAAATCCAACCAAATCACCTCCGAATGACATAACATTTCGCACACACGTCCCAAATCACATAACGAAGCTACATCAACTCTCAGAATTCTATTCCGGCCCTCGAATAAAAATTCATTTATCAACCGGAAATCACCAAAATACTAATTTCGCCAATTCAAGACAAATTCCACACCGGACCTCCAAAACAAATTCCGATCGTTCTCTAAGTCATAAATCAGCCAAGGGAGCTAGCCAAATCATAAAAATTCCGATCCGAGCTCATATACACATAGTTCAACCCCTGGTCAACCCTTTCAAATTCAAAGCTTTCAACTGAGACTATTCTTCAAATTCATTCTTATTTTCCTGAAAACCAAAAACAACAATCCACATCAGTCATAATGCATAAAACGGGGCAAGTCATGCCCGAGAATTAGCGATCAAAGTGCAAAAACTCAAAACGACCGGTCGGGTCATTACATCCTCCCCCACTTAAACACACGTTCGTCCTCGAACGTTCCCAGAGTTGTTCTAAAAGCCAACCAACAGATGAATAACTTTACCATGCACATACCCGGGGGTGATCCCATGTCATTCTCATATAGGTCCGATAACACATTGCAACTGAAATTACATAATCCAGTCTGGCCCATAAGCCATAGAATTCACATTTTTAAATTCTGAAACCCTCAATACGATCAAAACCTCACACCGACACTATGAATAGACCCGAACTAACTGTATTAACCCATGCCTCCAACCTTAGGTGCAATTATATGATATACCACATAACTCAAACTCTTGTAGCGATAACTTCCTTTCACAGCAGCTGCCCACACAACCAAATACCGATAGAAAACCTCTTATCAGCTAAAGTCTCATTCCAAAACCTTCATATACTGCCAAGATAAATGGAACACGCAATGAACCATAACCACTTCTCAGATCAACCATTCATGAAGCTATTTCTCCTTTGGCAAATACCATAGCAAATTTTTGAACCGAACCTCGATATTTACTCATCAAACATGCTGAAATCGATTCCGTTTGCATTCACTAATGATCCCAACGATTCCTTCTGACCAAACACACCACCCTGGTGACATGACATATAGATACGAGTCTAAGCCCCAACTAGCATAACTACCTGCACCAATAAGCAACAGTCCGAACATACTCAAATCGTGAAAAATGACTCAATTGAAAGAGCTGTACCTCAAGCTCACCAGTACCACCACACACAATGCTGAGAACCCGTCACACATCATAGAAACCAAACACACGAATCTAACCCACAAGATCATACCTCCACATATTCAAACACTGCTCCAAATGAAACACCTCAAGTCACTATGCTCGAAAGCAACAACCATGCATCATTTGATGTCTGGAATCAAAGCAAATCATCACAGCTGCGGTGAAAAAAATATCATATACCATGCAAACCCGATAGGACATTACCGATACGCCATTCGCAGAGCAATACCCAATTACACCTCCTGCTCGACTTCCACTATGAACCTCCAATAGAACCGCACCATATACGCCCATAACTAACAAATTATAACGCCCTGCAACATAGAAAAGCAAGTCATAGACCTCTCCATAACACTGATAAGCTTAATAACGGTCGAATCAACTTATCCCTCAATAATACAATTCGAAGCCAACCAAGCCGACTCAAACTAGAACACGTATCCACATTGTTCTACCAAAGAACTCTTTGTTAAGGAAATCCTAAAGCTATTACTTCCACTATTATAACTCCTGTCAGAGCCATACAATACAGTGCCCGGTACCAAATCAATACCGAAATCTACAACCTCGCCCCGCGACATGCCCGGACACAAGAAACACACCTGAAAGTCCCTCAATACCAGAACTGAACCCATGGTAGAAACCTCTGCACTGACACCCATCACGAAGGCCCACTGAAGAAAGAAAGTCATCGCCAACCGTCCGCTGGTTCTTTGAAACATAAACCACTCTACTGGACAATAATCCGACACACCTCGCCACTCAACCCGTGGCATTTCCGGCATAGCCCATAGCGCAATAGTCCAGAATATCCCGACGCTGAGACGATTAGTCTAAATCCCCCAACATCCCATCCAAAAATCTAACATGCCAAGCAAAGAAAAATCAACTCGGGCCTCCAAATCTCGGTAGTCACAAACAGTGCCGACACACACAATCCACAATCACAACATAGCCTGAATATGAGAACTTCCATCTCTAAATCCACACGGCACATGAATCACTATATCATATCCCAATTTCGCCGTTCGAATATATGCTACACCTCTAATACCCAATCGTTCCACGATAGATACTCTAAAATTTCCATGTGCCACCAAGCAAACCCGAATATTACCAATCGATCTAACAAGAAAGTGCCGCAATACCACCGAAGTGCCATCAACTTACTCACATTGCCCTTATTCTAAAACATAGACTCTCGTCAAATCACTTCCAATTAGCAATACCATTTCCTTAATCATCTGAGGCTACCCACTGCCTATAAGTTTTATGAACCCCCTTTCAGAACTAAACAGTAACCTAACACATGCAAGTCTCGATCCTCCACAACATACCACATATACCATACCATCCGAGTATAACATGAAAACTTTATCTCCCTTCCGAGCCACAAACATCTACGCACTCAACTAGTCAAGAACTTTCCATTAGTCCCATCTAGAAGAAACATCACTATACATCCCATGCTCCGCATGCCCATAGAAAATATACATATCCAAACCACGGTAAAACCCAACAAGAACTCTCCCGATGCCATTTGCACAAACTAAACTTCCAGGACTGAATCCTTCTAACTAGACCAAGCTAAGCAAGCTGTCAAAATCCAAGAGCATTGCTGCAAAATACCAGTACGAACTCACTACCTTGAACACACACAAAGATTTAATCATATCCTTGCCATACCGATCCGGTCTACTATCAAACTATTTGATCTATCTAAATTTCCTTCTGATTCATTACCACAATTCCTCAACCCAGGCTTGCCATACAAGACCCAAGTATAATACCACGCCGTCTAAGACCCATAAACAACTGAATACTCTCTCAAATATTCCCCGAGACACCACATTCCAGAATACCTTACTCTGAAGAACTTCCTGCGAATCTAACGCTGTTTCCTTTACTCTCCTGATACTGATACATAGAATCCCATAATTAACATCGAAGTACCACAATTTTATGCCTCTTCCAATGAAAACACAATTTCTAACTATGCATGCAACTTTAGAATACTCAATTGATGTACGCACACTTTTGAACACATTAAAACCATTCTCGCAAGTCATTCTCTCTTATTCAAACTGCAATTTACCTGACCTAACGAACAGAACCACCCGTGCCTCATTGGTACACCGATACCGCAGAATGAAATCCTCATCCCAATACAATCGAGCGGCTTCCTGCTCTGCACCGAGCATTCTTTACCAACAACAACTCTAGGCATTCCGTGATTCTCATATCCTATGAAGTATAATATAACCTTTGTCAACATTTTCCTTTACTCGAGCCATGGCTAACTCACTCGCAAGCCTCAAACTGGAACCAACATAGCACCTAACCGTGCAATCAACCGCTCACGGCAGACTCCCCCACTTGGCTCGAAGCCATAAATCAAGATACACTCAATAACTCATAACACTTTTACTCTATTGATGACACCACACCATAGTGAGATTAAACTCGAATCATTTATAACTTTGAGAAAACATAGATCATCTAGTACTATAAATCTTCTGCAAATCTCGCATTCATCCCCGCAACGGTTAAGCCCACTCTCTTAAGAGACTCAAAATTTCAAATTTCAACACATACTTTTCATTTACACATGAGATATTCTAACATACACATAAGAATCACACCACTTCAGAACACTCCACAGGAGATAACCCACCTGCTCCTCCTCGATATAACATTTTTGTATACCATCCACCGTCATACCCATTGCACTATCACTTATTCTTCCTGAGTCTGAATTCATACCGCAACATGAAATTTACTTCACTCCCAACTAGGAGACATGAAATGATTCTTCACGCGCACATAACTTGGGTCCACACATCCAATCACAATGGAAATCAAACACTTAATAGTTCATCTATCATCCAGCAGACCTTTTCTCGTCACTTCCAGTCATATAGATACATCTCGCAGTACTAACATACTCATTACGTAGTTATCCAGCCGTCATTCCTACTGATAGGGGCAATACCGAATATATAAGATCAAAACACTTGCTCACACAATCAGCACCTCGGTGCTCAAGCCATAGGCAATTATTCGGCCTCAAGTCCTCCAGACTGGCCCAACATCAAGCTCACAAAGATCACGTCTCGCCCGTCGATCAGGGAATCACAAGCCATCAAGGCACATCTGACACTGAGTGTTCATGCGCGCATGCGAACACATGAAAGGAATTTCAAGAGTTACCTTTCAAGCCGAATCAGGACGCACGATAAGAATTCAAGAATGCGAAGTTTTCCTAAAGATTCTGCAGCCTCCTAAGGATAAATATAGACATCTCCGTACCGATCCACGAGACTCTACTAAACCTGCTCATGACTCGTGAGACCTATGTAACATATTCTCTGATACCAACTTGTCACGACCCAAACCCCGCTCCGGTCGTGAAGGCGCCTCTTGTGAAGACAAGACCAGCCAACCAACCTAAATTACCTTTTCAAAAATAGTTAAACATGAATAAGCAGTCTGAATATAATTTAATAATAATAATATAATTTAATAGCTCGAAACCCGCTACCGGGTGAAACAAATACCCGCATCTGCATACGAGGTGCAAGGAGTAAAGTGAGTACTCCAACTCAGTGAGTAATAAAGGTAAATAATATCTGAGCAGTAAGAAATCACGTATAACAAATCATCATGCCGTATAGAAGCAGTGTAAAACTCTTAAAGAAAAGTAGTGAAACAGTGAAATCTTTAGATATATCTTATCTCAGTTTAAACCTCTTTTGAAAATGCCTTTTTCAACAGTTACGCAAATGAATGCAAAACAAATGGCATAGATAAGCACAGAAATCCGCCCCTCGGGCACAACACTCAGTTATCAGATAATACCAGGAAATCAGGTAGATATTGCATGAAGCATTACAGACAACATATAATGATAGACAAATGAAACAAAGTAAACACATAGATCAATACCAGTACCGCTGGGCCGTGCAGCCCGATCCATATATCGCTGCGGCATGCATCCCGATCCATTTAACGTCGACGACGCTTACTAGGGGTGTGCAGACTCTGGGAGGGTTCCCTTACGGCCCAAGCGCAAGATCAAGCCATCTCGTGGCATCAAGTCTAGACCCTCGGTCTCATATCAATATCAAGCCACCTCGTGGCATATGATCACATCACTCTTGAGGCCTGAAAGCCTCCTCACATCGCTCACAAGGCCTGAAAGCCTCCTCACATCACTCAACATATCCTCACATATAGCCCTTGGCCTCACTCAGTCCAGAAATCATCACAAGCCCTTCGGGCATAGTAAAACAGTAGTTCTTAGCCCAAAACATCATTTAGAAATATCAGTTAAGTTTCAAATCGGAGTAAAAGTGGCTGAGTTTGTAAAACAACAATTATCAACAGGACTGAGTTCAAATGCTAGCCAAAACGGCGAGGAAGTAGTAATAAAAATATCCGAAGGGTTCAAATAATTGGGACGAAGCTCAAATATGGCTATTAGCCCAAATCACGATGATAACAAATAAGTTTCTATCAAATACGCGGTTAAAACCATCAATCGGGACGTATCAAGTCATAATCCCCAGTAGTAAAAGACCCCACGCTCATCATCCAGCGCGTGTCTCACCTCAACATAGCACTACGATGTGCAATTCGGGGTTTCAAACACTAAGGATATCATTTATAATCATTACTCACCTCGAACTGGCGAAATCTCAAGCTCGCGATGCCTTTTCCCCTCAAATCGGCCTCCGCGCCCATCGAATCTAACCAAAATCAGAGCGAATACATCACAATATGCTAAGGGAACAAAGCCCAAGCAAAACCAATCAATTACGAGCACAAATCCCGAAATTACCAAAACTGGAGCATTGGGCCCATTTCTCGAAACCCAGAAATTTTCACATTATTAGATTCCTTATCTTCCCACGAGTCTATACATATCAAGAACTTTCAAATCCGAGCTCAATTGACCCATCAAAGCCCAATTTAAAATCTCCAATTTCCAATTTCCAAGCCCTTGTTCTTCCCCTTTTTGCTAAGTTTTCATGAATTTCAAGGTTAATTCCACAATTAAATCATGTTTCATAGGACTTACCTCCAATCAATCCTCTTCAGAACTCTCTTCAATTTCTCCCAAATAGCTCTCAAAATGCTCAACAATGGTGGAAAAATGGCTAACACTCGCGGATGAAATGTTTGAAAACCTCACTGCCCAGGCATATTTTTCCTCTATGCGATCGTGGGAAGACCTCCGCGATCGCGAAGCATAACTATTCAGCCCTCAGAATTAACTCTATGCGAACGCGACTTGCACTAAGCGAACGCAATGCCCTGCCAACTTACTCTATGCGATCGCGGACCACACTCCGCGTTCGTGATGAACAATTTCCAATCCAATGCCTCAGGTCCACTTTACTATAAGCGAACGCGTCCAGTCCTACGCGATCGCGATCAACAAATTCCATCTACTATGCGATGGCATCTCCATCTGTGCGAACGCGAAGACTGATTTCACTGCTCCATCCAAAGCCTCTATGCGATCGCGTGGGAACCATTGCGATCACAAAGAACAAAACACCAGAACTGTACCTGCAATTTTTCTGAAGTCTTCAAATCATGAAATGGTCCAATTGACCACTCGAAACTCACCCGAGGCCCGTGGGACCTCAACCAAACATACCGCATAATCCATAACATCATTCAAACTTGTTCCAATCATCAAAACACCTCAAACAACATCAAAACCTTCAATTCACATCGAATTCAAGCCTAAGTTTTCCAAAAACTTTCGAAACACACATTTGATAAAAAATCCAACCAAATCACCTCCAAATGACATGAAATTTTGCACACACGTCCCAAATCTCATAGAAGCTACAACAACTCTTGTAATTCCATTTCGACCCTCGGATCAAAATCTCACCTATCAACCGAAAATTGCCAAAATACTAATTTCACCAATTCAAGCCAAATTCTACACTGGACCTCCACGACCAATTCCGATCGCGCTCCCAAGTCATAAATCACCTAACGGAGCTAGCCAAATCATAAAAATTCTGATCCGAGCTCATATACACATAGGTCAACCCCTGGTCAACCCTTTCAAATTCAAAGCTTTCAATTGATACTATTCTTTCAAATTTATTCTGATTTTCCTGAAAACTTAAACCAACGATCCACATCAGTCATAATGCATAACACGGGGCAAGTCATGCCCGAAAACTATCGATCAAAGTGCAAAACCTCAAAACGATTGGTCGAATCGTTACAATTATGTTCCCAGTAGATTGATTTCATACTTGAAGGTTCAACAGATGGCTAAGAAGGGATGTATGGCATATTTGGCCTTTTTGAGGGATGTTAGTGCTGATAGTCCTACAATTGAGTCCGTTTTGGTAATGCGAGACTTTCTAGATGTGTTTTCCGTAAACTTGCGGGGCATGCCACCCGATAGGGACATTGATTTCGGTATTGACTTGGTGGTGGGCATTCAATCCTTCTCTGTTCTTCCATATGGGATGGAACCAGCAGATTTTGAAAAACCCATTAGAAGCTACTTGATAAAAAATTCATTAGGCCTAGTGCATTGCCTTGGGGTGCACCGGTTCCGTTTGTTAAGAAGAAGGATAACACTATGCAGACGTGCATTGATTACAGGTAGGTTAACAAAGTTACAATTGAGAGCAAGTACCCACTACTGCGCATTGATGACTTATCTGATCAGCTTTAGGGAGCTAGAGTGTTTTCGAAGATTGATTTGAGGTCTGGGTATCACTAGTAGTAGATTCGGGATTCTAATATTCGAAAGACGGCATTTAGGACCCACTATGGTCACTACAAGTTTCTTGTGATGTTATTTGGACTGACCAATGCCCCAATAGCATTTATGCATCTGATGAACAATGTATTCCAGCCATATCTTTATTCTTTTGTCATAGTATTTGTTGATGATATATTAGTATACTCACACAACCAAGAGGATCATGAGCAACATCTGAGGATTGTACACCAGACATTGAGGGAGAATAAGCTATATGCTAAATTCTTCAAGTGTGAGTTTTGGCTTGATCCTATGACGTTCTTGAGGCACGTGGTTTCATGCCTATTTTTTCACCAATACAATTTATTAGTGGAAGTCATTGAAAAAGACAACGTACTCATTTTAAGTTTTTGCCTATGCTTTTGTTGACCATTGAAGTTCCTTTTCATTCTCTATTTGAAGTATAATAGAGGATGGCATTTTTCATTAGAAGTAAAAAATGAAAGAAACACCGATGACAAAGCCATTCCAATAGCAGAGAAGGTGCAACGAATTCAAGATTATGGTGAATAAATTTGAATTAGACTAATATATAGTTATGGTAGAATAGTTACTTGAGACAAAGATGTGGCAGTAAATTTGACTTTTAATCGATGTAATAGTTAGGGGAGACAGTCAGGTGAAAGAAAGAAGATGAAAAGATATAAATAAGATAATTTAAGAGGTATCTTTTTGAATTTTTTGAGTTTTCTTTGTTAATGAGATATATGAGAAAGACTGAGATAAAATCTCAAAAATGGAGAAAAACGATGAAGCTAATTCCCGTTTAATGAAGTTTGTCATTTTTATCTGTAAAATGGTACAATTGAATTTGTAACGTGATTTATAGACACGTAAAGTATTTTGATCCAAGAATATAAAACAGATTAAGAATAAGAACAAATAAATTAGATAAATTTAAACAAAGTTCAAGCTTGACTGTGGCATCAACTCCTCCGGCACCAATAATAAGAACAATATAAAAAACAGGAAAGTGAGAAAGTAGTTTATAGAACAATATGAATTCTTCTATTTATAGCATAATTCAAGGAGACAAGATCCCCAAACCAAGCTCTCATTTAATATGAATAAAACCCCTCTTAATGACTGAATAACGGCTGAGAATTAATGAAAAAATTCTTTGTAATGGTTGCTCATTGAACGTTGTATTTCCCAATCGATGTATTTCTTTCAAATTTTCGTTCTCGATTTTATTGTTCTTGGAACTTACCCAGAACGATCACATGTTTGTAACCGGTGCAAGCTATTTTTTGACTCATATATTTCTTGTCTTTACTTCGCGTGTCAACTCCTCAAGCATCCACCTGTCATTTACCAATTTTATCCCATACAGTCACATCACCGATTCATTGTCCCTACTTTATATTAATATATAGATAAGGTTTACCACAAGTTGATAACATGAAATGTACAAAACTGAATATGTTTAATGTGTTTCAAATGTCACGACCCAATTTTCACTATAGGCTGTGATGACACCCAACATCATCGTAGGGCAAGAAAATGGTAAATTTTCTATTTAATTGCTCATTTTATTACTTTTGAAATCATAAATTTTATTTTATAAAGAAACTAAGTATATAAATCTATGGTGATATAAAGCATAAATAAAACATAAAAATTAAATAGAGATAATATTATGCAAAAACCATAATATCTACTAGAACTACCCAAAACCTGGTGTCACAAGTGCACAAGAAATCTAGTAGAATATACAAACCACTACAACTACTGTCTGAAATGTAATGTATAGAAATATAAAATACAACAGGAAGGAGACTCTGTGTGTTGCATATCGGAACATGGGAAGCAGCTTACCACTAAGTCTACGGATAATGTGGATGCACGCCCGAACGCACAACAGATGTACATACCTAAGTACCTGCAAAATTTGTGCAGAAGTGTAGCATGAGTATGTAAATCAACACATACCCAATAATTATCTAGTCTAACCTCGAACAAGTAGTGATGAAGGGTCGACATCGATACTTACTAGTGGTCAATAAATAGATTACAAAAATTATAAATAGGCATGAAATGTAATGGCTACAATGAAATAAGAAATACTAAATAACGTGATCCTTTAACATGATATCATTTTAAAATCCCCAAATATCATATGCCATCTCAACAAATAAGAACGATTAAGTAAGTATCAAATCTCAAGTCATGAAGGAAATATCATGTATATTCTGACTCCTAGCGATATTACGCACGAGTTATGCCGAAGTTGAACGGCCCGATCCATAATAATCTTGTACATACACTAACGAGGTTGTACGGTTAGACCCACGGATGCATCTCAAATATACGGGTCAAACAACTACAACACAAGGATGGCACTCAAAGAAAGCACAAATTTTCACCAACAATAGAATATTCTGCCAAAACTCTAGGAAATAAAACTCGATATAGAATAATCCCTAATCATATTTCAATTATAAGTTCAAGTAATTTAAGTAACAGGATCAGTTATAATAATACAAATATTGCATGATAAAATCCTAAGTCTACCCGGACATGAATATGATTTTTAGCTATGTACAAAATCTTATTACATCGTGCATACATAGCACCCATAACTAGTAATAAATAACAGTTTAAGCACTTACATGGATAATTTATTCTTACAAGATTAGGCAAGAGATTTACCTTATTTCCAAGTCCTCTTCTCGGGCATCAAACCACACTAATAGCCTCATAATAATGCCGAACAACCCGAAACTAGTCAAAAGTGGTACAAACTAATCAATATATGCTCAAAATTTCATAATTCGTCTATTAGAGTAATTACCCAATCCAAATAAGAAAGTTTCTAAAAGTCACCCACACACCTACGTGCTCGGATTCAGAAAATTTTCGTAGATAAATGTTACCCATGACCATATGAACTCAAATATAATTTCTGCTCAATTCCATAAGCAATTTCGTGGCATAATCCCATTTTTATCAAACCCTAAGTTTTTCAACAAAAACTTTCTACGTCAAAATCTACCCATAATCTATGTATTAAACTCAGATGAGGTGGGAATCACTTACCTCAAGATACTAGGTGAAAATCCCACTCCAAGAAGCTCTAAAATTGGCCAAACCAATGTGAATTAAGAGTAAATGAGCATAATTTCCAATTTTAAAGCATGTTTCTACCCATGGTCCTTCTTCACGATCGCGGAAGGATACTCGCGATCGCAAAGGCAAACCATCAATCGCCCAAAAAATACTCCTATACGAATGCGACAACACCATAGCAATTGCAATGCCCAATGTGGCTTTCCCTTCACGAACGGCGAGCGAACCTTCGTGAATGCGAATCCCAAAGCCTGCCTCTTCCCCCATCCAGCTCCCAATATGTGAAGGTTTGTAACATACCTGAGCCACCCGTGTCCCCATTAAAATGGCCCCAAAAGTTCATACACATAATACAGACCAGCTCGAAGACTCAGAACACTTAAAACAACATCAAAACCAAGAATCGTATCCTCAAACCATATTAATCAACTTTTGAACTTCAAATTTCTTCCACTAGCTCCGAATGTAACGAATCATTGTAATGACCCGATTGGTGGTTTGAGATTTAGCATTTTATTCTATAGTTTAAGGTCTCGAGTAGCTTTGTATTGTGTATTATGACTTGCGTATGTGGCCGGGTTTCATTTTCGGATGATTCAGAATTGGCTTGGAAGGATGATTCTTGTTTTAGAAGCTTAAGTGGAAAGAGTTGACCGGAGTATGGATTTTGTATAAAAGACTCTAGAATGGTGTTTTGATGATTCCAATATCTTTGTATGGTGATTTTGGAATTAGGTGTATGTATGAATTTTGATTTGGAGGTCCGTAGGTTGATTTAATGCATTTTGGCAAAAGTTGGAAGTTGAAGGAATGAAAGGTTTGACCGGGAGTTTACTTTATTGATATCAGGCTTCATTTTTGTGGGTTGGTATAGCTCCGTTGAGTCATTTGGAACATAAATGCAAAATTTGACGTCATTCCAGATTAATTTGGTATGATTCGGCGCGAGTTGTAAAAATTAAAAGTTCATTAGTTTATTAGGCTTGAATTGATGTGCTATTCGTAGTTTGGATGTTGTTCGATGTAATTTAGGGCCTTGATCAGGTCTCTGTTATATTATGGAACATGTTGGTATGCTCCGAAGGGATCCAGGGGACTTTGGGTGTGTTTTAGACAAGCTTCGGGTCATTTACATGTGGTTAAAGAAGTCCGATTCTGGTGTTTTGCATATGCGCATATTGGAGTGCAGGTGCGGATCCGCTTCTGCGTACATTATGTTGCTTCAGTGATTGAGGCATGGGAGGGAGATTCACTTCTACGGGTGAAGGATCGTAGGTGCGAAGGTTGCATTTGCAGGTTATGGATCGTAGATGCGATAACGTCCGCTTCTACATTTGTGTGGGGGCTTCTGCATCATTGTAGTTGTGAACACTTGTGCGCGGGTGCGTTCGCTGGTTTGGTAATTTGAAACTACAGATACAGGATTTGGCTCGCAAAAGCGAGAGCACAAATGCACTGTTTGTCCGCAAATACAGAAATTGCTCGCCAGCTTATATATTGAGATTTGGTAATTTTATTATATTTTGAGTTGTAGAGCTCAAATTTGGGTAATAGTTGAGGATATTTTCACGATTTGGTTTGGGGGTATGTATTATTCACTTGGATTTGGTTATATTTCATGATTCCATTTTGTTTCTATCGGGTAATTAGTTATTTGAATTGGAGAAATTGGGAGCTTTTGTAAAAAACTTTCTAAAATTAAAATGATGATTTGAAAGCCGATCTGATGTTGTAATTGATAATTTTTGTATGGTTACACTCGTATTCGAATTGGTGATCGGATTTTGTGAGTTTTGTTGGGTTTTGAGGTTCAGGCCCGGGTTCGACCTTTTGGGTTGACTGTTAAGTTTTCATCAAAGATCGAAGCTTTATCATACGGAGTTGTTTCCTATAGTTTTTGATGGGTTTTCAATATCTTTGCCTTATGGTTCTTATATTTGGATGATCTAACAAACTTATTATCAAGAACCGGATAGAGAACCTGACCCACCTGGTATACACTTCAAATGAACAATGTCTAGTCTGATCTCCAGCAAGTGAGTGAACAACCACAAGGAAGAACACAACAGGGACCCGGTCCCTTAGGATTCTCCGATAGATGTAGAAGTCAACTATACAGCTTGAACACAACTACAAAAAGTGACTGTCCGCAACTGTTACAAAGAGGAACACAATAGGGACCTGGCCCTTTAGGGCTCTCTAACAGAAGTACAAGTCAACTATACAATTGGAATGCAACTACAGAAAGTAACTGTCCGCAACTGTACACGCGATAGTGCAACAGTCATTTCTCATTGGGAAGAAGCGTGTACCATGATTTAACATCACCATTGTAATATCTTTGGTAGTATAACAACCTGGTGCAAGGCACAACATACTTTACTTGCACATTAGTGATATTCTCTCAAGCATTAAAGTGTTCATCCGGAATTGAAGTCGGTGATGTGTCAAGAACAAGAAGACAACTCCACTAAAGGATCAGTTTCACAATGAGTTTATGTGCATCCGTAGTTGAGTTGTAATCTTGTTATTTGTTCTTCATTGTAACTCCTATCATGCTTTCTTAGAAGCTATGTTTTTGGAAACCCAAAATCCGTAAACTCTCCGAGTTTGTGTTATGACTAGGTTTAGTAATAAGTTAAAGTCTTTGTTACTAGAGAGTGACAAAGTGGCTTGTGGTGAGAGTATCACAAGTTAGTTAAAGTCTTTGTAACTAGAGAGTGACAAAGTGGCTTGTGGTGATAGTATCACAAGTTAGTTAAGTTGAAGTATTTGTAATAGAGTCATTAGAAAGTGGCTTGTAATAGTGAGATTACAAGTTACTGAAGTTAAAAGCCTACAAGTGTAGGTCGTCGTTTGTATCCCCTTGTGTGGGATTTTTCCACGTAAAAATCCCTTGTCTCTTTTACTTATTGCTTCTTAAGTATTCTCAGTAGAAACTCATAAAGGATCAGGTAATCTATAGTTTGGTGGACTCATACAAGCTAACAATTGGTATCCGAGTATGTTCTTTCTAAAAGGTTAACACCTAAAAAGGATCTCAATGGCTGCTCCACCCAACTTTGAGGAAGGACAATCAATCTACAGACCTCCTAGATTCAATGGTAAATACTACAGTTGATGGAAGACTCGCATGCATGATTTTATAATGGCCGAAGATTCAGAACTGTGGGACATCATCATCTGTGATGGTCCACATGTTCTTATGAAGAAGCTTGACCAATGGTGCTGAAAGACAGAAAAAAGTACAGCGATATTGACAGAAAAGCAGTAGAAAAGAACTATCGCACCAAGAAAATCTTGGTATGTGGTATAGGACCCAATGAGTACAACATAGTCTCAGCTTGTGATACTGCCAAAGAAATATGGGAAGCATTACAAATAACACACGAAGAAACTACTCAGGTTAATCAGTCCAAGATTGACTTGCTCACCACAGAGTATGAGCTCTTTAAGATGAAGGATGATGAGTCTATACAGGATATGCACACCAGATTCACTTCCGTCGTAAATGAGCTTCATTCACTTGGAGATGTTATTCCCAGAAACAAGCTTGTAAGGAAAATCCTCAATGTTCTACCTGGTTCTTGGGAAAGTAAGGTAAATTCCATCACTGAAGCTAAAGATCTACAAACTCTAACCATGGATGAGCTGATTGGTAATCTGAAAACATACGAGATGAAAAGAAAGAAAGGTAGTGAAAGGAGAGAGCCAAAGAAGTAAAAGAACACGGTACTCAAGTGAAGAAGATAGTGATATGGCCTATCTTACTAAAATATTTCAAAAGATGGTTCGAAGAAATGGTGGTATACCAAAGAGGGACAGTTCAAGTAAGGCAAGGAACAATGATCTTCGTCATAGGTGCGGAAAGCCACGACATTTCATCAAAGACTGTCCACTCATGAAGTAGGAGCAATACAAACAAAACCTGACAAAGCAACAAAAAGGAACCTGGTTCTAGAGAAACGATTCAATCAAAAAAGTGCAGCTGACAATACTGTGAAGCAGGCTCTTGCTACTTGGGGTGACTCCTCCGGTGAATCAGAAAGTGAACCAGATGCAGAAAACAACTCCATGATGGCAGTGGAAACTGAAGAAACAATGTAAGACTCACTGTTCGTGCTGATGGCTCAATCCGATGAGGATGAAGAAGATAAAGATGATGAGGTAAATTTTAGAGATGTTCAGAGAAATCTGAAATCCTACTCTTCTATGAGGTTAAGGTCATTAACAAATGTTGTAATTGATGCTTATTATAGCCTTGATAATGATAAGGAGATCCTTGTCACACCTCCTTTTTACTGAAGTTATTACTACACCCCGTGAAAGGCGTAATAAAGGATTTTTTCCACTTTAAGGACAATCGAAACGAGATTCATTTTTATTTTAAAGTTCAGAGTCGCCACTTAGGCAATTTATGGTGTCCCAAGTCACCGATTTGAATCCCGAATCGAGGAAGGGTTTGACTCTGTTTACAGTCTGCGATCCAGAAATCCAGATAAGGAATTCTGTTAACCCGGGAGAAGGTGTTAGGCACTCCCGAATTTCGTGGTTCTAGCACGGTCGATCAGCTGTTGTATTTGATTTTATCTGATTCCCATATATATATATATATATTCTACTTTTATGTGCTTTTAATAATCCACTTTTATTGTTGAATTTTTTACAAGAATTGCAACGTCGTGAAAATGCATCTCGGACCACACCGTACCAGTACGCATGTGGCCTTTAACACATTTCGACTTCGTTGAGATTTGGATTTAGGTCACATAAATGTGCACCCGTATTTATGAAAGTAATATTATTAAAGTCGGGCCTAAAGAGTCTATCGTGTTATTATTTTGGAAAGCCATGAAATTCGCTACATGGCTTATCCGGATTCTAAATATTTTTCATGTAACAATTATTGAGGGCCCCGCAATTTGCACTTTTATTTGGCGAGGTTCACCTCATTTTTGTTATTAAAGGCCATTCCTAAAGTGACTAAGTTTTCTATTGGTTTTTGCATCTAAATAAAGGAAAAGTTGTAGCAAATTTTGTTATTGATTGATTTATCACCATTGGGCTCCAAAATGAATCCTACAAAGAGAATTCACGCAGGCCCAAACTAACACATGGTCAATCACAAACTTTGGTTCCGGCCCAATCGAAGAGGTAATTAAATACCGGATCTGGGCTTGTATTAGGTAAGAGCATAAGATTCTACCAAACAAAATCCTAACTCCTGAAAGCATAAAGCTGAATTGGTTTCAAATTACTTCAAATGTGTTCAAATAATATTGTGATGATTAACAAAAAACTGTTTATCTTTTTATTTTAGATTCGAGTTTAATTATCAACTCTTGGATTTACGAGTTCTGGCCGTCACTACAGTACAATTCTAACAAGAGGAATAGTTTTTAAAATCAAAACTGGCTATCATTGAATTATAAAGAATTATTATTGCTGAAGCATCTGAAGTTATTACTTTACTTGCTATTTTTACGATTAAAATTGAATTAACTATCAAAGTAAATTGTGATCAGTGAAAGGTCTCCAGATCTCATTATATACTAACTGTTCTAAGCCATTTTAGATCTAATAGTTATTTTACGAACTCAGTACCTTCTAGAATTTTAACTGAAATGTTATTACAAAAATTACAATCCAGTACAACTTTAGCTAAACTTATCAAATACAGGCTTCACGTTTAGTTCTATGTCTATACTACTGTGATCAAATTAATAACAAACATGCTTTCATATTTCAAATGTGAAGAGGCTTTCTCGTGTTTTTCTTCCATTGTATTTCAACTCAGCAACGTAGCTACAACAATGAAGTCAGGAATTATATACCTGGAAATGAGATGAAAATTCAATGAGATTCTAGGTTGACTTGAACAAAATAGGGATCAGCAACAGTAATAACAATCAGCAATCAACAGATACAGCTTCAGCACACCATATTTAGACCACCAGCAATAACAATTCAACAGATAAACCAGCAGATAATAGATCAAACCACATATTAACACTCGACTCAACATAATCCCAATCCAGCAATATTTTGATCACCAAAATCAAGTAGAAAAGAAGCACAGACTTGAAATTGAATTAGAATCAATGGATTAGTGAAAATTTTTATGATTTTTGGTAATTTTCTAGGGTTTTGGTATTAGGAAGAGATGTATATCATAATTGGAGAAGATGAATATTATAATATTTGAGAAGTAATTTCAGATTTCCAAACTTATTGAAGGAGGCCAAATGAGGCCTATTTATAGAGTGGAAAGAGAGGGAAACTCAAAACTTCAGAATTTATCAAATAGTCCCCCTTTTATTCCAATTGTACCCTTATTATTTTCTAATTAATCGATTGTTACCCCTTTATTAATGCAAAAATACCCCTATTCCCCTATCTAGAATGTTCCATTCCAATGTTTTTACCCTTCTACCCCACCTCTATTTGGTATTCACTGAATTGCCATTTTATATTGCCTGGATTACCCCCACTTCCTAAAGCTTATGACCCTTAAACCTTTTATTGTACCCAGAACTACCCCTGAATCCCCCATCATATTTACCAAGTGACCTAATGCCTTTTACCTCTTTTACCCTTTTAATTTCAGAATCAACATTCAATTGATCTAAATCAACATTAATTAAATACAAATTATCTAATAGCTATAATCAATCTAATAAACTAACAATAACAAACAAAATTATTTCTAAACAAATTTCAGAATCAATTTAAGAACTAATGATAATCAGAATCGAAAATAATTCTAAAACTAATCAAAAATATCTAATCATTAATTCTATTAAAACTCTAATTTCTAATTAGATTACTTATTAAAAATCCTATATCAAATCTAACAGTATCAAAATTTTATCAATTTTATTTCATCGAACAAAAATTCAAGACAAAAATTAGAAAGGTTTATATTATTTTTATCAGAAACAAAAGAAAACAAACACATGCATACACAGAAAAAATAAAAGAAATCAAAAGAAAGGAAGAAAAATACTTAGCTTTTTCCTCATTTTTTCGATAGTTTTTTTTTCTTTTCTTCTTTTCCTTTTAAGGACTAACTCCTGCATCCAGGAGGCCTTTTATGGCCTTTTCTTGAATTTTGGTTGCCAGCAGACTTTGAGTTTCAATTTAAACTTTTTTCAGTGATTTTTATGGCTTGAAAGTCTCAGAATAAGGCTAAGGACATAAGGAGGAGTCTAGAGGGGTGGGATGGGGAGGCTGAGGTGATTCTAGGGTGTTAAGGACGGGGTGATTGGCTTAAGTTGTGTCTCCCACCGGTAGAGTTTCGACGGGGTTATGGAGAGAATTGGGGCGGCTAGG